>VWZY01010234.1:220308-232323 GCA_013399075.1 Chloroceryle aenea
GGAGGGTCTGCTCTGGTGAGCACTGGTGTGTGTGCAAAGGCTGCAATGCTGGGTTTGTCCGGGTTGGGACCCTGGCACTCAGCACCTTGGTAGATCAAGACCTCAAGAAGCACAGATTACCATTAATCTGGCTAAAGTTGTACTGCCTAACCACTTGAGGCTGTGAAGTTATCATGGAATCATAGAATGGTTTGGGTTGGAATGGAACTTAAAATGATCTTTGAGGTCCAACCACCCTGCCATGGGCAGGGACACCTCCCACTAGACCAGGTTGCTCAAGGCCCCATCCAACCTGGATTTGAACACATCCAGGGATGGAGCATCCACAGCTTCCCTGGGCAACCTGTGCCAAGGGTCTCGCCACCCTCAGAGTGAAGAATTTCCTTATTATTTCCATTCAAAATAATCCCTCTTCCAGTTTCAAACCATCACCCCTCAACCCTGTCACTACAGGCCATTGTCTGAACAACAGAGACCTCACACCTGCTTTTCCTCATGGCTACAATGGACTTTTCCACTGCCACTCTGGTGCCTGTCTATCTGTCTTTGCATTTTCTTACTGGGGCAAGATGGGAAGCAGGCTGAGTAGGAGCTGCGGTGGGCTGGAGGAGGCTCAGCTGCCAATCACCCCTCTCTTAAAGCTACACTACCCTTGTTCAATAGAGGTAATGGGTCCAGTGGGCAAATAATAGGTCCAGTGGGTCTATAACACATTTTTATTGAAAAGCAAAATAAATAGCCCTGTAAAACTCTCACACTGCCCTAGGGTTACAATAATTTATGGACCTTCTTACACCTTCTTTTTCCTTCTTTTTTTTTTTTCTTTGCCATTTCATAGTTCCTTGAGTGAACTTTTCCAGCACGGCTGAGTTTTTGTTAAGTTCATCACCAATCATTTGAATAAGGCAGTATTTGAAAATAGAGCATGTTGTTATGTGGAGAACCATGGCAGGCCTTTACTACTTGATTATACACATGTGTAATACCAAAGGAGATCACATATTACTCAGCCAAACTTGTTTAATAGAAAGGGCATGAAAAAAATCAAAGTATGCATCCTATCAGGTTTGCTTTCCAGAGAGAATGTGTTTTTCCACAAATCTAAGGAAAGGGTAATTTACCACTCAAACAATCTGGGAAGAGGGAGAACATTCTTTCCTAAACAGCAACAATTATGCATTTGGCAGGCAGTAGTAAAAGGAATTCTGTTTCCCTTCTTAGTGTATAGTAAATTTGTACCTGGGACTGATTAGAGAACAACTGGAGAGGTGCTGCTTTTCTTTTCAAGGCCTACCGATGATTTTTTTTCTCTTTTTTTTTGGTTCTGAACATGCTGTGCAAGAAGAGTTAAGACTGTCCCACCTCCTTTCTAATTGGTGGCCTACAAGAAGTCTGGGGAGGGGCTGTTTACAAGGGCATTTAGTGACAGGATGAGCGGCAATGGTTTGAAACTAGAGCAGGGGAGGTTTAGATTGGACATGAGGAAGAAGTTCTTTACTCTGAGGGTGGTGAAAGCCTGGCACAGGTTGCCCAGGGAGGTGGTGGAGGCCCCATCCCTGGGGACATCCAAGGTCAGGCTGGATGGGACTCTGAGCACCCTGCTCTGGTTGAGAATGTCCCTGCTCCCTGCAGGGGTGGTTGAACTAGGTGACCTTTGGAGGTGCCTTCCAACCCAAGGCATTCTATGATTCCAACTTTTCCTTCATTTGTAGAAATACAGGTTTCCTATGAGTGGGGGAGAGAAGAAACCTCAATGTTCTTGGAAAATCAGAATGAAGAATCAAAGAACATGATAAAGGAATTCATGCTCCTGGGAATCCTTTGAGACCTGCAGAAATCCATGCTTTCTCCAGTATCATAAGAGCATTATTTTGAATCATACATTGTCTGTTTGAAGTCTGATCCAGCTGGTGCAGCAGGATATGAAAATGCTGCACCTTTAAACCCTAAACCCAGTTTTGGACAAAATATTTGTAGTGTAGCTTTGCTGTACCAAACCAAATGACTCTCTGCTCTGCTGCCCTGTCTCTGGGACCTGTTGCTTCACAAGAGCATGGCTGCATTAAGCACCTTTGGAATAATCTTCCTTTGCAGTGAGAGAAAAAATCTTAACTCTGCTAGTCAGAAGGTAGCATGTGCCTAAGAGCAAGAGAATGGATAGATTTTCTAAAACCCTTTGTTGACTTTTATCCTTACTGTTAAAAATTTGGATAGCCTCATTACCAGGTGGCTGTTGTGCAGGACGATTTTATCTAAAGCAGCTGTTTTCCTTCTTTTAGTTTTTTTTTACCCACGGGAACAAAATAAGAGGAAAAAATTCAATTTAAAATAAACAAAAATACCTTCCTAAATTCAACAGAATACTTCAGTCGGAGTTCTTGAGACAGATGTTGAAGATTGAGGGAAACACAATCTCTTCATGATTTAGTCCTTCCCTTCCCACAAAATTGTCATTAACACCTAAAAATTGGGAGACAATAGTAATTATTTCAGACTGAGAAGCAGCGAATAAAACTTTATAGAAAAGCTCCTGGAAGGATTAGTGCTCAGCTGGAAACAGAGACTGTCACGTGGGCAATGCCACGGCATAATATGGATGAGTAAGGAACCAGTGAGGAAACTAATCAAGTATCCAGCACATGGGAAATAAAGTGAGAGCCCTGGGACTGCATCAGGTTAAGTTGTCTCCTGTGCTGTATAGTTGGCTACTGCTCATGCAGGAAGGGTTTGGAACAGGCAGCTAATGGTGGGGAGCAGAATAGTAAGCTATTAAAATAGACTGTGTTGAAAGCTGATTACTCGAGGTAAAACCAAAAGGCAAAGCACAGAGGAAAGTTTTCTTCATGGTATTATTTTTCTGCATTTGTTTCTTTGTCATATTTAATGTTGTGCCTGTGAAAGCCACTGAGCCAAGAGTCCTGGAAGTTGGTGTGTCTTTTGTCTGCAGAGGAATGAGAGGGTAACTCATAGTGAGCTGGCTTCCCTACCAGCCTCAGCCTGAAAGAATTACCCTAAGAGATGCAAAAGGATACAGATAATTTTCAGCAGTCCTACATTTTACTCCAAGTCCCTCCTTCCAGTCTACCCACTTGTTTGGAGGTTTTTTCTGCCTATTTAAATGATCAGGAACCTCAGAGCCACCTTGTTGTCTCTGTTGGCAGGAAGCAGAGTGGACTTTAGTGGAATTCAGGTGAAAGAAATCCATCCCTGTGTCCCTGTGCTCAACCATCCTAGGAAGGCTTGCTGGAGATAGCAGCACAATGTAGATGTTTGTCTGCTGAGACCTGGATTGGACTGTCAGTGCATTCATGTGTGAGCACAGAGCAAGGAATCCGACTACCTGTTGTGATTCTTTGCAGGTCAGATTTCCTTGCCTATGGAATAATGTCTGTGCATCCTTGTTTGGGAAGAGTAGTGAAGTTTAAGTGATAGCAGTGCTAGAGGAAGGTAGAAGGAAGTCCCCAAAGAACAGACGTCTTACAGATGATTGGAAATTTTCAGGTCTAATGTCTGGATTTAATTTAATTTTTATGCTGTTGTTAGAGACAGGCTGGAGTTTCTCTCAAGAATAGGTGAAGATACTGTCCTTCTACACTCCCAGGAGCGTAATCTTAAAAACTGTCTTCGCTGTTTTTCCAGTGGCTACAGCCTCCCATCACATTGTGTTACCCTGTATAGTGAGGACATCTGGGGGGGGATTCAACCCTCTGGCTCCAAGTGAAATTGGTGCTGGTTGTCTCTCACCTTCCACTCTTAAAAACACTTGACAAGTTGACATTCTCACTGCTAAGTGGAACTGACAGAGACTCATCAACAAGAGGACATTGTTATCAGCCCTGGCAGAAATCATACCAACAGCCTTATGTGAAGTGATGACTTGCATTTACTTCCAGCAGGATGAATGCAATTGGATGTCAAGTGTTCCCAGTGTATGACTAGGGAGCTGTGAGGAAGTTACTTAGAGAACTTGTGTTCTTCCTGCTTCCACCTCAGTCATCTTGGAAGTAGATTGCAAATTGTTTAAACCTTAAAATGCTGCAGAATGAATGTCTCATTATTACACTGTAGTTTGATATGGCTTGGGAAAAACCCACCCTAATATACTGCAGTGATTGTTTTCAGATGTTGGTCTTTATCAGGCCCAAGATGCTGGGCATAAGATGAAGGCAAATTGTTAGTACCACTCTGCTTGCCAATAATTCTTTCTTCTTTTCTTTTCTTTTCTTTTCTTTTCTTTTCTTTTCTTTTCTTTTCTTTTCTTTTCTTTTCTTTTCTTTCTTCCTTATTTCCTTCTTCCCTTCCCTTTCATTTCCTTTCTTTCTCCCTTCCTTCCTTCCTGGAACCTCTTTGTATTAATGTGAGTGGTTGTGCAATGCACACCAGTCTGACCTTTCACACCTAGGACAGGAACACAAACCCTGCCTTCACCAGAATGCTGGAAACCAATTCGGATCTGAAGGCTTTAAAAGGCAAAGCTGAAATGAATTCTGACAAGTTGTAGCCAAATCCTTCTTGCAGAGAAACAGCCATTCCTTTCCTTCCACCCCTGCTGCCCAGCTCATTTTAAATGGTCCAGAATTGGCTGTTTAATACCTGAGAGCTCCAGAGCCTGATACTGCTGGGAATGGAAGGGTTTTATTGATGCCAGCACCTTCAGCGCTTTCATCAGGTGAATGGAGGTGTGTTGACAGCTCTTGGGTGTATGAGTGAGTGACATTCAACTCCTGCATCCAACAGTCACATCAGAGGAAAGTGTATGAAGAAGTTAACGGAAGAATTTCCAATGGGTTAGGTTTCCATCCCTGTCATCTTATTTTGTGATACTCAATAAATAAATAAAGATATATATTAAATATTTCCTTCTCACTGTCCTGTCACTGTTCAGACCTGCTGACAAAAATGAGTAATGTGACATTTGACTAAAAAAAACTGCATGAAAGTGGGGCCCACTCTAGAGAAGAATCATGATCAAACTCTGTAAAATAAAATGCTATAAAAACCTTAACTTAGCTAGGGAAGGCCTTACCTCTTCCTCTTTCCTAGGAGGTTTTGTTGTTGCTGATTTTAACTCTTCATTTACAATGCATTTCTCAAATAAGAGTAGATTGCAAGACATCTCAGTAAGAGCAAAGTAAGAGCCAGAAAGACTCTCCTGAGGAAGAAGACATCCGTTATTAATTAATTAATTTATTTATGAATATGGAAGCATCTTCAAAGGTCGTGGGTAGGAAAGAAGGGCTGAAGCCTCCAGGTTTGTCTTTTCCCATGGCTGTAAATCCCATTGGAGCCCACCAGGCTGAGGATCTGCTCTGGCCAACTCTGGCCAAGTGCTGGGAGACTCAGAAAGGCAGAACCAGTAGGTTCTTCTTCATTTCCTCAGCATCCACCGGGAGAAGCTCGAGCTACGCAAACCCAAATAAACAGCTGAGGGAACGCCGAACTGTTACCCACATGATCTTTTATTTTCCCTTGTTTTTTAGCTGTGTGGTGCTGTAGGAAACACCTGCACGGGGCTCTGGTCTCTCTCTACCCAGCTGACTTTTTTCAGCTATGCACTGGCTTGGGGTCAGCCCTGGCGAGCGGGTGTTTTCCCTCAGAATAGCTTTCTTGTCTGACTCAGAGTGGATCACAAGGGCCGAACTTCACTGCCGGAGGTCACGGGTCAAACACGGCAGCACAGGGTCCCCTGGGTACCGCGCTTACCAGGTGTTTAATATTATCAGAGGTTATTTGCTGAAACTGTGATAGAGTGTTCTCAGCGATTCAAAATAAATTTAACGAGAACAGTTTTAAAAGCCCCCACATTAGAGGATGTCTGTTCAATGGACAGAGAGGTTAAAGTTAATTCGATCAGGCATGTGTACTTTCTCCAAAAAGGAACATATGCACTCAGCGGCTTGGCCCCATTTGTTGCAATTTTGGGTCTCATTTCCATTTGCAAGAAAGATAACTACTTGCATATGGAAGCAATAAATAAGAGAAGTCATTAAAAATTCTCTAATTTAGGGGGGGAAAAAAAAAAAGTCTTAACGAAGTAATATCTTTGCCAGGGCAGACAGAAATGTAAATTAGAGATTGGAAGGAAACCTATTAAAGGAATTGCTATGTTACTAGTCTTTTTTAATCTAATGAATTTATGAATTGCCACTTGTTAGGTCACAGACTTTGTTAATTTCCTACGTGTTTTGTTAAGCAGAGAAAGTGTGGGGCAGGAGGAGGGAGAGGTGAAAGGAAAATGTTGTGAACAATGAACCTGAGCAAATATTTTCGTACAATGTGTTAAGGCTATTAGCTTCAAAATTCTTGAATAAAATCAAGAAACTAGAAAATCTGAGAAAGATTGGGCTGCACATCGACTAAACAGGACAATATACATTTCTGAAACTTTTCCTGGGCTTATTTTTTTCACTTTCACAAACTTACACCTTTTAAAGGCATAAAGGGTTAAAAGGTCATGACATTTGTGGAATAATTTTATGAAAAACAAGAAAATTTTTAAGCAAACAGTGTCAGTTTATGGTGCCAATTTACTAGTCACACGTCCATGGGCAACACTGTCAAAAGCTATAGCTAATCCGGTATCTCTTGAGTTTTCTTTGGTCCAATGCCCAAAGATTTTTCATTCTCTGCTTCCCGTGGATTGCAGAAGCTAACAAAATGATTCTGCACTTTTGTTCCACTTTCACTGCTCGTTAGTATCGGAGCTGCTGCTGAGGTGTAGTAGCAAATAGGCATTGGTGAACTCACTCTGATGAGTGTCAAAGAGGGATTTTCAAGTGTGTCCATACTGGAAGGCGAGAATTTTTTCTAGCATTTTCTGAAAAGCCATTTTTTATTCTGGAGGATGCAAAAGAGGAGAGTAAATATCAAAAATAACAGAGCAAGCAAAGAAAAGTAAAGCCCTTTAACCTTTCACATGATTGTTCAGCAATGGTCGGCAAATCACAGAATCACAGAATTAAGATTGGAAAAGACCTCCAAGATCATCAGGTCCAACTGCCTACCACTAAACCATGTCCTGAAGGGCCACAGCTGCAGGTGTCTGGAACCCTGCAGGGCTGGTGACTCCCCCCTCCCTGGGCAGCCTGTGCCAAGGCCTCCCCACTCTCTCAGCACACAAATTGTTCCTCAGCTCCAACCTCAACCTGCCCTGGGGCAACCTCAGCCATGGCCTCTGGTCCTGTCGCTGGTCCCCTGGCAGAAGAGACCAACCCCCCTCCCTCCAGCCTCCTGTCAGGGAGCTGTCGAGAGCAAGAAGCTCTCCCCTCAGCCTCCTCTTCTCCAGGCTGCCCAAGCCCAGCTCCCTCTGCCACTCCTCACGCTGGCTCCTCCTCAGCCGGGTGTCCCCTGGCACCCCCAGGGCCCTTTCTGCCCAGCAGCTTTCCAGCCACTGCTCTGCTCCCCCAGCCTGGAGCGCTGCCTGGGCTTGCTCTGACCCAAGGGCAGGACCCGGCACTTGGCTTTGTTAAACCTCAGCCCACTGACCTCATCCCATTGATCCAACCTGTCCAGATCTCTCTGAAGAGACTTATTAGTGCCCTTTGCAGTGGATGACATTTTGTGTTCCTTTGCTATCAAATGCACTGAAAAGTTAATCCACTGTTCTTACTTCCATCATTCATTGCAGGCCTTCCCAAGTCCTGACACACAAAGGGTGAATAAATGATGCCAATTCTGTGGCTTCTTAAAGTATACAACTTAAGAGACAACAAAGCTAACAACTGACACTAACTGCTCCCTACACGTTCAGCAGCATCCCCTCCCAGACAGGCGGGTGAGTGTCTGAACCTGCCTGCACCAACCCCAGGTAGCTGCAATTTCCTTCATTCCTCCATCCTTCCTTCAGTGTAGGCAACCAGATGTTGAAAGCAATTTCTGAATGGGCTGGATTCTTGGTGGTTAGTGGAAAATATTCAAATGGCAACCTGTTGGGGTACCAAATGTCTACTTTCTCATCTTATGGGAAATGAGCTGTAACAATATCCCCACTGAATGGGGCCATCGACTGAGAAATAAGTGATAGGCATCTGTGTCCGTGCACAAGCACACACACACTCCCAGAAACTCAAACCAAACCCTGATGAGTTGTGATAAGCTCCCTGACGTACTTTGCTTCAGCATAAATCTGTGCTCCTGTGTGATGCTTCTGGCTCCACTTAGATCTCTAACGTCAAAAAAAAAAAGGAAAGAAAGAATACAAAACAACCCCTCAAAAAAGGCAGGTTTTGTTGTATTTCTGGCAAAAAAAAAGAAGGAAGTAGAAAAGAATGGAAACGTAACTGAAAAGTCTGTTCTCAGGAGGCCCATGTCTGCATTCTTGAGGGTTCAGATCGTTTGGATAAACTCTGTACAAGTATCTGAACGTTTTGGTAGGTCTCCAAATTGAACCTCTGAACCTTCTGAGGCTCACAGGCGGCTAGCCACTTTTGTGCTGCTGCGGGGTTGGACTCAGCTTGCTTTCTCAGGCCCTTGATAATGAAAATATTTACCAGGTAGTTAGTAGGATCCAGGGAGAGAAGTCACGAGCCTGACTTTTGGGTTTCATTGGCCACTACAAGGGAAAAAATTCTGCTAATGAATTAGTCATCGAGGGATGAAATAGGAGATGTTTTGCGGTTCAGATACAAGTCTAGGTCTAAGGAGATCTAGCCTCTGTTCCAGGTCCTGCTTCTCACTTCCTATGGGATTTAAACAAGCCCCTCTGAACCTCAGTGATGCATTTGCTAAGGGGGGGATGTCTGCATTACAAGAATAAACTTGTTCTTTGTCAGATAGTATGGAAATGAGCACATCAGAAAGCCTAGAAATCTACTAAGTAATTCCAGAGGGATGAGTAGACTACTGTGGTTTTAGTTGGCTAGTTCCAGGTATAATCCAAGAAGGAAATTCTTAGGAAGCCTAATGGACTTCAGTTACTAATTTCTTTGGTGCTCAGTAATATTTAAAACAGCTTGGATTTTAAACCACATGAAAAATATGCCACCCTGCTGTTCCCACAGGCATGAGCCAACAACTCAAGAAACAACATCTAACTCCTGTGCCAGTAATGCATTTATTATTTATGTTTTCAATTACATTTCCATACCAGCCTCCATGTGTAAAACTGAAAAATTCAGGCGTACACCCCAAAGAATTATCCATGTTTTTCTTACGGCAGGCACTGGATCTTTGAAAAGAGCACTGTTCCCCTTGACCTAAGTGGCATAACTCCCACGGAAACTTGTGTGAGTCAGAGTGGGAGCCTTTTTTCCCCTCAAAATGAGCATGCTATAGAAAAAGCTTCTGAAGCTGTATGAAGTCAGAAGCTCAGCTGGTGCTGTAGTGGTTCTTGAGCAGCTTGGGGCAGATGATGGTCAGTGTGAGCACCAAGGTCAGTGTGATGCCCTGGAAATGAATTAAATATGTCTATGTTTACCTGAGAAAGGAAGTGAATCTTACATTGTAGGGACATCTATGAAAAATATCCTGGGCTTTGATAACATTAAAAGATTTCATTGACCAATGGAGATTTGTCAACCAGCTCATTCATGCAACACCATCAAAAATAAGTAAATCTAAAGCCTCGGTGTCCTATATGATCTTAAATCAGATTCTTTCTACAGGAAGCTGGGCCAAAGGCACAGTGGAAAAACCTTTGTGGTCTTTTATAACATGTTCTCCATTTGCCTGAGTCAGGAATAGTGTGTCCAGCAGGAGCAGGGCAGGGATGGTACCCCTGGGCTGGGCACTGGGGAGGCTGCCCCTGGAGCACCGGGGTCAGGTTTGGGTGCCGCAGGAGAAGCGAGAGCTTGAGGGGCCATAGTGGGGCCCTGAATGTATTTAAAAGCCATCCAGATATGGTGCTCAAGCACATGGTGTAGCTGTGGTCCTGGTGGAGTTAGATACTGGTTGGACTTGATGATCTGAAAGCACTTTTCCAACCACAGCGATTCTGTGATTTGTGGAGCATTATGGCAGCTATCAGAATATCTTGGGGTATTCTTCTCATTTAGACTTCAGGATGAGTGACCCTCCAACACTGTAGTTTTAAAGGTCATCTCTACCTGTACAGCATCTTGATATATTGGTTGGATTTCAAGTACTGAACTCAGCAAAGCCTGTCATTCGTCACCTATCCTCCTATTCTGAAGGTAACATATATTCCATATATTTAATATCAGAAAACATCTGTTGCACATGTGCTAAAGTACATGTGACATTATACAGCTGCCTTTAAAATATTGTAAAATTACTTTGTTTTTCCTGTTGTATTTTAAAGTATTCCGTGGCGTGATCCAGATTACAAAACATAGGAAGACATCACAGTCCTAGTGTCATGCTGCATGTGTTAAGTAACAAAACACTGATGATTTTCTATTGGTTTATGTGTGTATGCCAACCAATTGTGTCTTTTCCATTTGTTGCCTTCCTAGTACCATACAAAGGATATGAGGGATATAAAACTTATTTTTTTTTCTCCATATCAAGGATGGTTGATCTAATACATAATCGAATATTTCTGTGCCTTGAAACATTAACATGAAAAGTAGTCTCAATATAGGAAGAAAAAAATCTCAAGCCCCTAGGACGTTGATAGTGCAAAAAAGATAGGGGAAAGGAAAAATTCCTTTTCATACTTTTCAGGAATACAAATACATGAGCATTTCTTCAGAGCATTGCTTGAATCTGTAGCATTCGTAGAGCTCTAGGCATTTGCTATCTGTTTGATTCTTGCTTAAGCACAGTTTTGCAAACAGAAGCATTGTACAGTTGCAGGCTTCCAAACACCAGGGAAAATAATTTAAAAAGCTGCTAAAATCATTTACAAAGCCCCAGCTGATGATATTCTGGTGTTCTGGCAAATGCATTTACTAATTACTACTAGGAGTGTGGAGAGATGGGGTCTTGGGGAGGTGGGGGCAACAGACACTTGGCACTTTCAAGGTGCAGCTACCATGAGTGAATTTGGTTCTATCTTCTTTTAAGTCATCATCTTGAAATGTCTGTTTCTGAAACAAGGTCCAAATTGCACCAGCTAGTTATTTGAGGTGAATTGGCCAGTGGTGGAATAATGTGAGGCATTTCATCACTGGTCCAAATCCTGTGCTCCAAAAGAGAACCTTAATGCTTCTTGCTGCTTATAACTCCATCTGTTGTGCCTTTCGTATCATAGCAGCAGTCTTCATTGGTTCAGTTGCCTAAATATAAGTGCCTGATGCTATTTGTGATGTTCTAACACAATGAAGAACTTCACATGGCTGGCAGAATCATAGAATCATAGGATGGTTTGCGTTGGAAGGGACCTTCAAGATCACCCAGTTCCACCCCCCTGCCATGTCAGGGACACCTCCCACTAGAGCAGGGTGCTCAGAGCCCCATCCAGCCTGGATCTGAACACATCCAGGGATGGAGCATCCACAGCTTCCCTGGTCAGCCTGTGCCAGTGTCTCACCACACAGAGACACAGGGGCACAGGTGTAGATGGAGGTCAGATGTGGTACACCAGTGCATCTCATGGGACTGTGGATCAGTATTTAGACAACGGAATCAACCACTCTAAGAGTGCAAAGGTCTCCCAAAAGTCCTGTGGTTTACCTGTAAATTCTAAGACTTTCTGTATACTCCAGGGTGTCTCATAGGATGCCTAGAAACAACATTTGGGAAACCAAATATTGTCCTCTGGAAATGCTCGAAGGATTAATAGTGTTACATTTATTAAAAATAAAAGTAAAATTTGGCCTTCAAGAAGGGAATTTCTTCTGAAGTTCCCTCATGCTGCTGACATTCACCCTAAATTGGACCCCTACTTTTCATTAGTTGAAAGCCCCTCTAGATTTCTTGACACCTTGTGCCATCTAAGATGTTTTATAGGAAACAAAACACCTACATAAGGCTGGCAGAGGTGGCACAGGACCCACACCACTGGAGCAACTGGTAGGGATACCCTCTGTGGGTTCACAACAACCATCTCAAAGGGAATTGGGTGAGCAATGTATTATCACAGAATCACCAGAGAACCACAGAACACCAGGTTGG
>VWZY01010235.1:0-16529 GCA_013399075.1 Chloroceryle aenea
CTAGGATTCTGTGATTCTGTGTTAGTTTTTATTTTTGCACTTTGAATGGGTAATATTTGACATAATACATAAAGTATGAAAGGATTCTACTAAAAGGGATAAAGTGAAAAGAACAAAGTTCCAAGTATGCACACAGAGAAGAAAAAGCTGTTTCTTTCTGGGAAACAATATGATATTTTACAGTAGTATAAAGTAAAATGCCTCTTTTAAAATGTACAAGTATTGTACTAGAAACGGTACAGTACTAATTGCTATTGATATTTGCTCTCATACAGTTAAATATCATGACTAGTCTTAGATTCTCTCATTCAAGAGTTGTAACAAATAAGATTTTTTTTTTTAGCATTTTGTTATTGGAGATACTAAGTTTGTGTATTTATTATTATGACGTACAGATCATTGCCAAACATATCTATAAGATGTCATAGATGAACAGAAACATACCATAGCACAATTATAACAAATTATTGCAATTAAAAGATCTCTATAAGGTAGTGCTGAGCTGACTTTGGCCAGCTCTGGACACTTAACCAGCTGCTCCCTCACTGCCCCTCCTCAACAAGACAAGGGCAGAAAATAAGATGGAAGGCTCATGGGGAATTTACTGACAGGGAGATCACTACAATCACAGTCAAAATCAACTTAAGTCAGGGAAACAGTGTATTCCCAATTAAAGTGGTGAGATACAAAGAGAAAAGTAAGAAAACCTTCCCCCTACATGTTTTTCCAGCGCAACTTCACTACTTCATTCCTGACTCCTCTACCTCTTCCCTGAAACCCTGAGTAGTGCAAGGGGAGTGGGGAATGGAGGTTGTGGTCAGTCTGTTAACAGCTCTGCTCTGCTGCTCCTTTCCCCCACAGGCTGCAGTCCTTCAGAAAATACCCACTTGCTTGAGTGGGAGTGTCCTCCACTGGCTGCAGTGTGGGTATCTGCTGTGTTGTGGTCCTCTCCACAGGTTTCATGGAAAAAGCCACTCTGCCATGTGATTTTCCTCCATGGTCCCTTTCCACAGGGCTGCTCGCAGCCAGATGGATCCCCCTCCTCTGAGCTGCATTCCTCAGTTACATATCCCCAGGTGCAAGCAAGACCTTGCACTTGTCTCTGCTGAACTTCATAAGGTGCCTGCTAGCCCACCCCTCCAGCCTGTCCAGGTCTTCCCAGAGGGTGGCTCTTCTTTCTGAAGTGTCAATTTCCCCACTCATTTTGGTGTCATTCCTGCAAAATACAAATTGCAAGCAAAATATATTTGATCTTTTTCTAAATATCACCAATGCCACTGTGCTTAAACTGAGTCTATTTTCAGACTGTCAGTACTTATTTATTGGCAGAACTTTACTATATTTCTGGGCTTGAAGTATTAAACACTTACTTGGAGTATTTTTGAAAATGAAAAGTTTAAAAATGTGAATGACCTGGATTGTTCAGGCTTAATTCATCTCTTCAGAAATTCTCAGACTTTGTCTTCTATTAGCAGAGTGCCTTGAGCTTCTGCTTTGTTTGCTAGGTCACATCCTTGTGGCATTTTATGAAGATAAAAATACCCTTTGGTGCCATGACCTTCATGTTTTTTCTTTTTTCCCAGGGTCTATTTAAATAGACTGTCACATAAACCTTTGTACAGTGAAATTTGTTTTAATGTTGGATGGTAGCTACTCTGGCCTTTAACACAAAGTGTTATTTTTCCACTAGACGATTAAAGCCTTTATGTCTCTAGATCTTTTGTATCAGCATTCTTCCCTCTGTGCTTTTGGATATGAAAGCTACCAAACCTTATCTTTTTTTTTTTTTNTAAACCTTTTTTTTTTTTTTTTTTTTTTTTTCCATACATCTTTAGTAGCTGTGTATAATGTGCAGTTTCCTACTCACTTAATTCAACCTGGA
This sequence comes from Chloroceryle aenea, assembly GCA_013399075.1. Taxonomy (NCBI): domain Eukaryota; kingdom Metazoa; phylum Chordata; class Aves; order Coraciiformes; family Cerylidae; genus Chloroceryle; species Chloroceryle aenea. The sequence continues at coordinate 1,883 of VWZY01010235.1, forward strand.
TTACTCTGGTTTTTATTTCAATAAATTCAGTGTATTTGAAACTTTATAATTCATTTTCATCAATGTAATTTTTTAATGGATTAATATTTTTAAGTCATAAAGACCTAACATTTTCCTTACTTGAATAAATAAGGTATACATTGTCTTCTTTTTTTGGCATATGATATTAAAGAAAAGTTATACAATCTGTTTAATCCTTTTTCAGTTTCAAGATTGATTAGTTATTTTAACAGAGACTGTAGATGAAGAGAAAGATGACAATGCTAAGGTTTCAGTTGGTTTTGCTAGTGTTGGAGCCTTTAATACTTAAAATATATAAATAGTTTTGTGGGTTGTGTTTTGTTTGTTTTGTTTGTTTGTTTGTTTGTTTTGTTGTTGTTTGTTGGTTTGTTGTTGTTTTGTGGTTTGTTTCAGTTTTGGTTTTTTTTTGGTTTTGATTATCTTTGTGACAATGTGGCTGAAAATCAGCAACCCCAGTGCTTCAGGTTATTGTCAGCTTGTTTATTTGTCTGTGGAAGCTCTTGGTGTCAACTTTAATTCTTGTATAGGTGAATTACTTTCCTGCAAAGGTCTAAAGAAATCTCATTATTTTTCTAAACTGATATTCTGTTTTACTAAAATGCTTATGTATGATGAACTGCAAACACATGATCAGTCTATGACATTCATTGATTTCTGTGCTTAAACAGAAGCAAAATGTGGGTACCTCATTGAATTTGAACATTTGATAAAATGTTCCTAACAAATACAAGTTAGCTTTATTTGTCAGCAAATTGTGTTCTATATGGAATTATAATGATATGCAGTATTTCTACCCAGTCATAGTTACTCATTTGCCATCTTGAAGATACCCTGTACTTAAGTACTTCGCATGTAGGAGTTTTTCTTATTACTATTTTTTTATTTCAGAACCATAACACTTTTTGTTGCACTGTAAAGGTTTTCATCACAATCTAGTGAGTTTTTATTGCTCTACATTGCCAAATCCATTGATCTGTAAAGACGGATTATGTATTAGTCATCAGGTAAGGAACTGCTCTTTAGTATATGTCTAGCAACATGATGGTTTTAGGATTAGTATTTCATAAATTCAGAGTACTTCTGTAGGAGAAACATACAAATTATAAAACGAAGAGCTAATTCAAATGCCCCAGCACTGAGAAATTACAGGAAAAAAAATGTTTAGACATAGAACATTTTAGCAATAAGCTTCTCATGAGATGGGGAATGTTACACTCAACCTAGGGAAGGGGCCTGGCCAACCCATTACAATCAATAAGAATTTATACATTCACCTTAATGTGATCTAGAGCATGTCCTACTTTTCATATCCTGACTGGCAATGAACCTTTTTAGCTTAGTGACTGCTGACACACAGTCATGGGTTTTGGAAAAAGACTTTTAATGTTCTTTTAAAATACTTTATGGCAAATTAGAATAATCTGAAGTTGACAGTGGAAAACTAACACCTTTAAGAAGACTACTTTGCTATGAAATATTTATGTTTTGGCAGCAAGACACACTATTGAAATTACTGTGGATGCTTTATTATGAGGAAAAAAATAAGTAGACTAAAGGTGCATTACATAAAAAGACCAAATCTGGTTCAAGGACTGTTTGTGCCATTTGGAGAGCAAAAAGATTTAGTGAGTTAGAAGTGGAGCGGGCATGTTGCTACAGAGAAGAAATTCTAGCTAATTTAAGTAGCTGTCATTAACAATAACAAAGACGTTTTAAAATGTATTTCTCATTTGTTTACTACAGACCTTTTAAATAATGAACAAAACAGATTGAGAAATGTTCACATATATCTTGAGCCTCAAATTAGTGGGCAATTGTTTTCACAAAGCAAAAAGTTTCTACTATTTCAAAAGCACCAAAGATACTGTTTATTTCTATTTAAGAAACAGTAGCAATTGAGCATTAAACTATATGACATGAACAGCATGAATAATTTATTGGCAGTTTTTATCTTCCATTTTGGGTACACAGTTGCTTTTAAAAAGAGAAAGCTAAAGGAGTTAACCACTACTGTTTTCAGAAATTTAAACCCCTATTTATTTGGAAACAGTCTATCTTTTTTTGATGGATCCATTATTAATTTTTCATTTTATATTGCATCTTTTTTTTCTTCAACCCCTTAGCTTTCAAATTTAAATGAGGGTTTATTTTTAATTCTATCAAACAAGAGCAAATTAACAGATTTGTTTATATCTATGTGCTATTTAAGCAATAGTTGCCAGTGATTATTATTTCAATGCATCATATATTTTCCCTCGATCTGCTATGGCATTATCTTACAGCCTTATCTGACATTTATTTTTAAAATTAAAGCAACTTTAAGTATGCCTGTATTAGGTCTTGAACTGTGATTTGGATTCCTTCCCGTGGAATAATGTATTCAGAGAGGATCAGAGTTTTGTTAGATGAGTTTGAGGAAGGCAAATATCCATAAGAAAATGCTACCAAGTGTACATAGTTCTCTTGCATATCTATATTTTATAAGTCTTTGCTACAGTAAAAATTATATGTTTATGAAGTTGTTGATCACGTTGGTATATTTAAATTTTAAAGATCATGAATTTATGAATAAAACCTTTGAATTCAGGTAGTGATTATAAAAATACTGGAAATTATGGTAAGTAAAATCACTAATTAATTTAAAATCATTTGATTAATTGAAGTACTTTAATGAAGTTACTTCTTCAGTTTTTGAGAAGACTTAAACAGGGCAACTGATGTTCAGCTAGAAAGCCTTAGAGGAAAGTGTAATGTAGAAGAAAATAGGCAATCGGCTATGGAGATTATTAAAGTGAACTGATGATCGTTTTTGATGTGTAGTAGAAGAGGATAAGTGGAAAATTGCAATATAGGGAGCTACTTTCTGTGAAGAAGAAAATGTCTGGGGGGAAAAAAAAAATACTCAAGACATTTTAGTCTGTGTTTTAAAAGCAATGTATTTTAAAGGAATCTTAATCAGACATATAGTTATAACTTTTTTTTCTTGTGTCAACATATTTTTTACTTGTAAGTGTTCAGTGAACAGTTTGTGTGAATAGCTATCAGATTAGAAACTCTGCTTTGCTGCTGATAAGGGTTTTTGATCATCGAGCTTTGTTGCAGACTTTTGATGGGTAAAAAGTTGACAAGTGCAGTCCGGGATTTGTAAGTGGTAAAAAGTTAGAAATAAAAATAAAAGGAACTTTCATACATGTAAGTCTATACAGTGACTTTCTTACACAGACCCCAGGCTTTTTAAGAATTTTTAAATGTTGCTGTATCATTCTGTAGAAACAGAAACATACAGAAGAATGTTAAGGCAGTTACCAGAAGGGCAGAAAACAGGTATCTGAATGACATGCCAACACCACCCTGAAATTCTGAGGAGAAATAGTCATTTGAACCCAGTTACCATTAAAATCTTAATGATTTTTGTTTGTGAAGACAAATGTGTCAGCAGTTGTGAGTCACATAAGCACATAAATTCTTATTGTAGATTAACAGATCTCTCCAAGTAGACTGTTAATGACACACTGAAAGATATAACCTAAATCTCAGACAAATTATTAGCTTAATGAAAAGCTTTAGAAAGTTTCTGTGGGCAAACTTCAACTTAAGCTGTCTCATTCACTTTACAGCCATTTTGCTGGACATAAAGAAATTTGAAGTGTATGAGGAAATGGAAGAAGTACTGTTAATTAAGATATAGCTATCTGAGAAACTATTAGCAGTTTTCTGAAATTCATTATTCACTAAAAAAATGCATTAAGGAGAGCCCAGTAGTCAACACTATCTAATTTTTTTTGAATATTTTCTTTATTGAATTGTAATTGTAAAATGACTGTAGTAATAAGTAGTTCAAGCTGAAAGGGAGCCCCTAGATATTCAGTCCTGTTTTAACTCCTTTTTCATTTGAACAACTGGACAGGTAACAAGACCAATTATTTAATGGAAATACTTCTGCTCTGTACATTCATCAAGACAATATTAAACACATTATTGTGGAGTAGTTTGATTTACTGACGAACATGTTGCTCAGGGACAGTGGATAATGGGTCATGGAGACAAAGGACCCATCAGCAGCTTGCTAACATATATTGTTGATCAAAAGTGCATGTTGAAGAGGAATGAATTCTGTTGCTGCAGATCAAAATATATGAGATACGTAGTACTTGACTTCTCAGAAGCTTTTAAATGGTTTACATGGAAAATAGGTAGCATATTAACTTCATGACTCTTCTATACTGTCTTACTCAAGAAAAAAATATTAAAAGTAGTAACATACCTTTTAAGGTTATGAATTGATGGGAAATTAAGTTATGTTTGTGGGTTTTTTCCATCCTAGTATTTCTATTTTTTCGCTTGCAATATTCTGGAGCTGCATTTCTTTATAATCGCATTTCTATAATTGCAGTTGTTCAGCAGATAGTATGCATTCATATACACGTTTTCATCCATAAAAGCCACAAAACAATCTGAATTAATACAATCAAATATAGTATACCTCTCATTATTTTTCTCTAATTAAACTGTTTCAAGTAGTCCATCATGAAATGGTATAATTAAGAATTCCATTTTCCAAGCCAGTCTCACTAGTCAGCATTATTTGAGTACCTGGAGAGATTTAACTTGAACTTATTTCTCAGATTGTATTGTCTTGCTATTCATTTTCAGTACATGTTGGGAGGGAGAGCTTACTTCACTATAAGAATGACTTTTTAACATTTGATTCTGTGTCAGATATTTCCAGTGAGCTTTTGGGCTGATGTTCAATCACAGAGGGTGCCAGCTAGCTACTCATGTACAACCCAGGGAGTTGTTTTGAACCTCCTGGTATTTTGTGTGCTCTCCTTAGCTACCAGGAAGTTGTATCCAAGTTAAGGAGAGAATGTTTTAGCTGTTGCCTTGCAGTTACACACAGCATAGAGTAAATATATCTGACACCCTTTTTCTTTACTATACTTTTGGTATTTATAAGACAAGGGAAAGCTTTGTTTCAGTTCCATAGTAAGTTTGAAAATAGAGATGCATTTAGGTGACTGGGTTATAGGAAGGACATGTATTTTTATCTGGCCTGTCTTTGAGTGCCGAAGGAGGGTTTCAGCTCTGATTCATGTTGAAAACAACAAGAGTGAAGTTCTTGATAGAAATCTTTTGAATCTGGCTGCCTCTGAAAATAAAAATAAACAGATACTTACAAGCTGTGGAAGAGAAAAACCTGTAACTAAGAAATGACATAGTGGCTGCCAGTATGACAAGTTTCTAATTAAAGAGCTTTGGCTTTGCCTTTCTCTTAGGAGATGTGAAAGTGACAAGAACTTAAGTAAAACCATTCCAATCCTTTCTCTTCTTGTCCTTGTACGTAAAATAAATGTATTTAAATTGCACTGTGAAGAGGAAGTAATTTTGGCACTAATCAAACTCTGAATTATCATTTCTTAGGCTTGCTTCTAAGCAGAGATCTGCTATGTGGACACAATATACTGAATGGTTTGTCTAATTCAAGTAAATGTTATTTTCAGTGTAATGAAACTAGATCCTAGGCTTTCACAGCGTATAAACATTTATGGAATTCAATTGTGATGTACTTCATTTCTATCATACTATTGAACATTGTGATCATGCAGCATACTAAGGCTCTAAAGATATTATTAACATGAAAAGAGGTGAAACTACTCACAGAATCACAGTTGGCTTATGTATGATTTTGGGGTTTAGGATTATTATATTGGAGGCTTATGCGTATTGTAGGGGAGGAAGATGTTTTTAAAGCTTTAGGAAAACTGATAAGCCTGTTTTGTTTCAGTTTTGAAGTATGTGCACAGGGTAGGGAAAATATTATTTCATATTTCAATACAGTTAGACCCAAATTACACAACTCTTCAGGCGAAGAAAAAAAAAATTAATAAAAGTTTGGACCATATTTTTACAGAATATTTTAAATGATAGTACAGGCCTACAAAAAAGTACTCAAAACTAGAATTGTTATTTTCAGAAAATAATTTATTTTTCCATAAACTTTTTTGTTTGCATTCTGTCCTTCAGTTTCATGTGCTTGATCTGTGAAAAACTAGTAAGTTTAAACATGCAAATAGATGTTTATTTGTTTGTTTAAAATAAAGGGGCTGAGATTTTATTGGATAGCTTACATCATCAAAAACACTATTTAGGTAGCAGCTTGTTTAGCTAGACCATTACTAGAGAAAACTGAAATCAATTTATTCTCAATGTGGTAGTGAAATCTACCTTTAAGTTCAAGGCTGAGCAGTAATGCTGAATCATAACATAGAATCGTAGAATCATCTAAGTTGGAAAAGANAAATACAGCTGTTGATTGCAGCACTCCAATTGTGCAAGTCATCCCACCAAATTTCTGTGATGGCAGCTGTGTCATAGTTTTCTTGCTACACAATGGCCTTCATCTTCTCTTGATTACTGTCTGTGCTGTGTGCATTGGTGTAGATGCACTTCAGCTGAGCTAATGATCCTGCCACCGTTCTGGGGAGAGAAGCCCTAATTCCTGCCTGACCATTCTCAAACACTTCCAGGGTTACTAACCTATCAGTGAGTCTTGTGTTTCTTCTGCCACCATCCACCACCTCCACTGGGATAGCAGACTGAAAGACCTTATCAGTACACAATCCCAGAAGCACCGGCATGCCACTCTCAGGCTTCTCTGTCTCTAGCAAGCCCAGCTTCATCCCCATCCCTCTTCAAATCTAGCTGAAAGCTCTTTAAATGAGCCCTACTAATTCCTGTCCCAGGATCCTTTTCCTCCTTTGCGAAAAGTTTACCCTACCTGTTGCCAGCAGTCCTGGTGTCTCATAGACAAAGCTGTGGTCAAAGAACCCAAAGTTCTGCTGGTAACACCAGGCTTGAAGCCAGAAATTCATCTTATGGCTCTTCTTGTCTAAACCCTCATCGTTCCCTGCAACTGGTGGGATAGAGGAGAACACTACTCGTGCTCCTGATCCATTAACCATCCATCCCAAATCCCTGAAGCCTCTCTTCATTGCCTGTGGGCTTCTTAAGTTCATCACTGCTTATTCGAAAAATTATTAACAGGTACTAGTCTGAGGGCTGAATTAGGGTAGGAAGTTTTCTTTTATGTCCTTAACCTCGTGGTTATGGTTGAAGCCATAGCTGGGTCTTCGGCTGGGAGGGTGATGATGGCGAGTTGGGTTCACCCCTCAAGGCAGGAGAGGGACCAGTTACAACGATTGAACATACCTCTTGTCCAAGCTTCTTTTTCTCATTAATGACTACTAAAATGCATTGAGTTTAAGGGATTTATTTCAGACAGGTAAGCATACAAAAATCAGTGTTTTAATGCCATATTGTATAATGTCATATTTTCTTTTTTTTTTTTTATCTCAATATATATAGCAATGACAATAAATCTGTCATTGTGGTCACAAATACCAGTCACTGAAGTTTTGGCTACTAATCACCACATATAGCAATTTAAGTCATGAAAAGATCTGCACTGTAAGATCAGGAGTTTATGATCCCATTTCTTCTCTTCCACACAGGCACCATACATCATCTTTCAACCTGATTGATAGATTAATGCAGATTAAGACAAATTCAGTCTGTGTTTAGCTTAAAATTTGCATATGTTAGACCTGAGAAAATACTTGTGCTCTTTAAGGGTATCTGTTTTTCCTCTGCTATAACCACATGTAAATGCCTGCCTCTCTCAGCAGGCTTTGCACACTTAAAATACTGACACTCTGAATGTGAAGTGAGAAATAAGACATATGGAGAAAAAAAAAAAGAAGGAAATAAGTAAGGGCAATGTACTTGTTTTGGCTGGTATACAGTTACCTTTCTTCCTAGCAGCTCACATGGTGCCCTGTTTTGGATTTGTGGATAAAACAATGTTGATAACCCAGGGATGTTTTAGTTATTGCTGAGCAGTACTTGCACAGAGTCAAGGCCTTTTCTGCTTCTCACACCACCACACCAGGAAGTTGGCTGCAGGTGCATGAGGAGGTGGAATGGGACACAGACAGGACAGTTAGACCCTAACTGACCAAAGGGATATCCCACACCATCATCCATGGTCTGCAATAAAAGCTGAAGGAAGAAGGCAGAAAGAGGGATATTCAAGAGTGCCAGAACAGGTTTCACTATAGTTAACATCTGTTCCAAGTTCAAATAACTGTAAGGTTTCTGAAAAGTATGCAGTGGATATCCTTGTGATGCTTTTTTTTTTTTTCTTATTTATATGTTTATTTTGAATTTCAGACATATCTCAGAAAAGCTAAAGATCAATGAACAGTGTTTGTGAGCATTCTCTCAACCAGCATCCACATAAGTGCTTTAATTTCTTAGTGATACAGACAGGAAGCATCCAGTCTGATGAATAAAACAAGGACTTTTTTTAATTACACTATTCTGTTACCTTGTTTGTACATGTCAATCTCAAGCAGTTTTATTTTTTAAATTTCTTAGCCGTGATGACTAGTATTTACATTTTAAAGTGTTTTGAAAAAGATACAGCATGCATACTAAAGAAAAAATATGTAAGAAATATTATTAAAATACTGGAAATGAAAACATAGATATGTACATAAATATACACATAGTAGATACAGCTTTTTGTATATAAATTCAGAATGTACCTGTAAACCTAACACATGAACAGCAGTTTGTTTAGGGTCACTTGTCTGAAGCAGTTTTAATGGCTACCCAACCCAAAAAGAAGGTTACAACTTGACTACTGCTGCCAAAAATGCTCATATCCTCACTAGAACATCTCTTATATTGTTTCTCATACACTTTTCACCACATTTGGCAAAGATGAGAAAAATTTAAACCAAAACCAAAACTTGAAACCAAAAAGTGTCAACTTACCTTGGGATAAACATGGCTGCCTCTTACCTACTTAGACATTTATCTGCTTTCACTGTATGAAAATCTGAATGAGACTGGGCCAAAGGGTTGTTTTTTGCTTATTAATTAATTTCTTGTTTTCCATTAATTCTGTCAGGACCTTGAACAGAACCTTGAATTCAGGCCTTTCCTGAATTCTCTTTCATGTGTACCTGTGCCTATACCCAGCCTCCTGCTGCCTGTGCTTGAGCTACAGACCTAGAGTAGTAGCCACGGACCTTGTCTCCAGGCCAGCTTCTGACCCCCTCCACAGCTGCTCATAACATGACCCATCCATATACCCTGGACCTCATCTGCAGCTCATCTGGGGCTGTGGATGGTTGCTAGCAGCTGTCTGCACTGCTCACCCAGCCTGTGTGCTGCAGCATTGCACCTCGCTGAGGACACAGTTGGCACGTTGGCCGCCCTTGGTTTCCAACGCACCCACCCCTCACATAGCTGCTTCCTGAAAGTTTCCATCCTGAGAAATTACACCCAGATCCTGAAATAGTCAAATCTTTTAAAGTTGCTAAAATCAGATTAACACTTACCTTGCAAGAGGATGATATATGGCCTTTCTTTCCCCCATAGCTAGGGCATCCATAATTTAGGGGATTGTCTGTGTTTTGATAAAGCTTCCACATAATTTCAGTAGAGTTATAGTACCCCATTCAGTGTCATGGGAGTTGCTGTGATAATACTGTATTACATTTATATGTTTGTTTTTTTTTGCCTATCTGTAGAAACTGATACAAATATAGCAATTCCTGATCTATATGAGTAGAATTTCCTAAAGCAAACTTTAGAAAAAAAAGTTTTAACTTTCCAAAGAACAACAACAACAAAAAAATCAGTAAGCAGTTTGAAAAAAAAAAAAACAACAAAACCATGGAAAAGTACTTTATAATCTTGAATTCTAAAGAAATAAATCTTTCAGTCGAGTAAGACTTCAAAATAAATGTAAATCCAGAGGAAAATGTCTAAATAACAGAATGGAATAACTATCTTTATTTGGCTGGACAAGTCCTGTTAAACAGGATCTTTAACTCTGCTGAATATTTACCAAATTTAGAAATTACAATTTCAGCTTTAGGTATATACACAAATGTTACTATCTTTTTAGACTAGTGTATCAATTCTGATACTGTACCATTCTGATAGGTGGCAAATGCATGCATTGAATTTCATAAATTCCATATACATATAAATCTGAATATTCTGAAATATAAGGAAGGAGGGTTTGCATCTTTAGTTCTGTAATTAATGTACTATGGAAATGACACAAAAGGCTGTTAGTGTCTTCCTAGGACAGATCTGGGAGTATCATATTTTTCAATATCTCATTCATATACTTTCATAAAATAAGAAACATCTGTGTTGTGTTTCTTCCAGTAGAAGAATGAGATATTCCAACTGTTGTGTACATCTGGTGCTGCTTTTCACAGATATATATCACGTCAGTTGTGGCAAACTAGGCAAAGGTTTTTGTATCTTTTCTCTCTCTAATTTCTATGGTCTCAACTTTTATACTGCTATTCTTGCCGTCATCAGGTCAGACTTTCTGCTCTGAACAGATAATGAGCATCATCATCATCAAAATCATAAAAGGCTATAGGACAAGAAAAGATGGAGGTAAAGTGGTTACAGATGAAGATATTTCTGATCTGAACTAAACATCCATGTGAAAATTAGAATGCAATGCACTGACCACAGTGATATCTCTGGCAGCTCAATCTGCTATTAAAGCCTCTTCATAAATTATACACAAGTTGTCCTCTCTCTCCCACCATTTACCTTCCAGAACTTGTTTTTTGTTACTAACAATTTTTGCGATCCTAAAATAATACAACACATTCTCCAAATCGGTTTTCTTCCAAGCTTTCTGAGGTGAACACTTAAAACGTATTTTTGGAGCTAGTCTGACTCAAATCACTCGAATATCTCTTCACCAGGGACAAATAGTTCTGCTGGCATTTGAATTTTTATATGACAAAATGCTCTTTGTGATTGTAAAGGTAGTCAAAGCCTAAATGTAAGGATTTTCCTGGAACTGAAACTTGTGATTTAAAAGACTAGTTTTTATCCCCCTATCTATACTTCATCAAATATTAAATTGTTGATGTCTCTTATAGATTAAGCCACACTGTAAGGATTAAAAAAATAAGATTTAATTTTTACTTTTTATCACAACATTATAACTTGAAAAAGCCCATACAATAGTCATAATAGCCCTATAACAGTAATATTATATGGAGGAGTGAAAGTAGCAGCCATGATGAGCTAGACAGCTCATACAGTAGCATTTCAGTTGCTACTAATGGACTGACTGCAGTAATGATTAGTAAGAGTGGGATATTCACCAGCCTTCTGAAAGGCTGCGTGTTTCTAAATGGGAGCAGCGGGCCAGCAAATTTAAAGTTAACTACAGTTAGAGAATGTGAATCAGTGATGGAAGGATGATGGCTGAGGCTTGAGATGACACTTATGCTGTTTATAAAAATTAAACATTAACATTCTTTAGTAATGCAAAATACCTTGTTTGGCCACCAGTTGTTAATATTTACTGTGAATCTCTCTAGGGTCAGATTTATAAGAGTCTTTTGTGAAGAATGAGACTGGCAAAAATATTACAATTAAATTCTAATCTTTCCAACGTGAAGGCACGAATGGAAATTGCAAAGGAAAATCCTTCTGTCAGAACAAGCAGAGGAAAAAAAATCAGCTGCTGTGTTTCATAATGTGCTGTGAGTAGGGTGAATGCATTGACAACTTATGACTGGTGTAGCTGAATTGCTGCTCAGTGGTGTTAGGAATGGGACTTTTACTGTCTAGTGTAAAAGAAAAGTTAATTAACTTCTGTAAGGCGTAACTAGTTCAAGTTGAAAACAGATGCACTTCTGTTTCCCGCATGTATTCAGCTAAATATAACCTTATGTTTAAAGGGACTTACTCATAATGGATTTTCTAGATCATAAAATATTCCTAGAAGCCTTATGAAGTGTGCTATAGCTTGTGTGTGATGCTTATTTTATTTTACCTACCAATCTGAAAATTTACTAGAGCTTAGTTATCTTAAGTAGATTGTGCCACTATTGTTAGGAATCAAAGTTGTTGTGAAACTCAGCTTATTGTACCTACCTCTTTGCAAACAACATAGCTTCTCATGATTAGTAGTATTTAGAATTCTGTGGTGCTTTTCTTTTTTAAATTGTAGTTACTACTGACTGCACAAGCAACAGCTTCTTTTGTGAGGACTAAGTAATGTAAGTGGACAAATGAAAAGTCATGTTAGCAGAAAGTAATGTTTTGTATTCTCAGTTGAGGAAGTTAATAGAAACAGTATCAAGGAAAATTGTTCACAAATGGCTTTCAGAATTAAACTAAGCCTCCCTGCATTCCCTCTACCAAAAAAATGCCTCCTGTTACAGCAAAGCAATAATAGTATCCAATGAATGCCATGGCATATTCCTTGCTTTGTACTTTTCACTGCTTGAGTTGTTTGCTGCTACTGTCAACTACCATTGTTATGAATCATTTCTCCCTCTTCTTGCTAAGTTGTGCTGATTTCAGTCTTCTTAAGAGAAAATAAGCGCTTTAACAACAGAAATGGAAATGCTGTTCTGTGAAGACTTGTAAAACAATATATATCCATTTTACTTTGCTTCTGTTTGTATTTTTACTTTTCTTTTAAAGTTTCCTGTAAAATACCAAGATGATTTTTTAAACTCCTGCGGCTTATACAAGTATTAAATGTATAATTTAATGATAAATTTATGATACTGAATGATTTTTAACTTTAGCAAGAAAGCTGCAGCCCTTTGTTTCTGTGTTTGTCTTGCCCATTTCTTCTCTAAAATAATAATTTTTCTTTTATTCTGAGTTTTGACTCGTTTGTGATGCTTATATTTTTTGAGAGTGTTTTTCCATGTGGAAGATCTGTGTAGGGTGAATACATTGACAGCTTATGACTGTTCATGCATAAAATGATGACATAACATATCAAAGTGTAGACTTTTCAAAAGTGTGAAAAATAGATAAGGCAATTAAATCTGATTTCTTATAATCTTAAAACTTATAGAGACTGTTGTCTTATAGTGTTTCATATATATAAAATAGAGGGTAACTGCCAGGAAGTTACTTCCTCGGTATGATGGGGAGAATGCAGATCACATCTTTGGCATTAGAAAACTGCATGAATTTCAGGATGGAAAGACCTGCAGCACAAGTCTTGAAGATCAGCATAGTGAAGTACCCCCTGTGCTATTGAAGCAGATCCAGCCTCTGCTTCATAGAATGAGGAGGTGTCTCTTACATTCGTTCACAGAATGAGGAAAGAAGTAGTAATATATGCTGCTTTTTGGGGAGAAAATAAGATCTCTTTAAAGTAAAAACAGGCTACACTACTGCCTTCTTTGAGAGAAGTAGACTTCCTCTGCCATACTGTTTAGTCATTCTCAGTAACATTGGACCTTTTCAGTGTTAAGCGCTAAAATTTTCTTTTTTCTAAACCACTTTATTATCCTTGTCATTAATGCTTGCCCAGATCTCTACCACTGCCAACAGTTTACCATCTGTTCACAAATACTTGTGGAACAAATATGTGCAAAGACTTAGCTACACCTACAGTTTTCCATGTAGGAAAAGACAAAACCACAGGCCTAGTTTTATGCAGAGGGCACCATGGCTGATGTATTTCAAGATAAAATAATTTTCAAGTTTTTGAATAGAAGTTCTAAATGAGCAAACCATTCAGAATGCTTTCTTCCTTAGACATCAGTCAGTAAGCTAAGTATATGGAAGAAAGAAGTGCAAAGTATCTATTATGGTATCTGATCAAGAAAAACGTAAGCATTAGAAAAAGGATACACTTCCCTACTATTTCTTTTTCTCTGTAGAACAGCCCTATTTATAATAAGTGTGAGCTCTGCTTCTGTTGAATTTAGAAGTGTTTCCATTCCTTTTTGAAACATACTGAAAGAAGCATGTAAATTGATTGAGTGACTAGAATAATAGCAACGTTCATATGACTGCTGTTTCATATACATGTCTCCAATCACATGAAATACCGTAATCTGAAACAGTGATTATTTTACTTAGGAAAGGAGAACTGTACTAGTACAGGCCTAGGAATTCACAGAATAGTGAAGCAGCTACCTACATTCAGATGGAACTGCTGAGTCCAGAGTATTTTTCTTCCATTTATTGGAAATAAAATGCTTCATTTTACCTTTAAAACTGAAGCACTACATGAACCTGGTAGCTGAAGTTAAGACTAGTACTGTATAAGCCATAACTGCAGTCAGACTAGAAATCAACGCTGTTCTAGAATCACATTCAACGTTCACTTTTGCTGAGAACAGTTTGAGACTGTGGCTTTTGAAAGCTCAGTAATAACCTCACAGAGACAACCCAGGGATAGATGACCTTTAGCAAGTAATCAACTTGTGTTTAACAATTACAGGCTTTTGGTTATAAAACTTTTATTTTTACCCTCTTATTATTCTGATGTTTGACTGACTGCACTGTTGCTCCCTAAAGCCTTTTTTATTCTTACTGGTTTGCCCAGAACACCTCCAACTCTCAGTTGCATGCTATTTGAAACTGCTATGTTTTTTTTTTCTGGTCTTTATAATATTATCTGGGTAATATAATTAAAGTTGAGTCATTATATATTTTAGGTAAATTTCTGATGTTCCTATACATAAATGCAGTGAATTTCCATTACATTGAAATGATTCTTGCCATAAAATTTCTCAAAAAAAAAAAAAAA
>VWZY01010235.1:16572-26952 GCA_013399075.1 Chloroceryle aenea
AAAAAAATTTCAAAAAAAAAAAAAAAAAATTAAAAAAAAAAAAAATCAGTTAAACTAATTGTCAAATGTCTCAGTATTTTTGCTTCCCTGCTGCAAAGTCAGTCATTTTTCATTTATTTGTACATTACATTTTACTGCATTTGCACTTGAGAAATGTAAAGAAAAACCCTTAGCTGGAAAATAATTTGTTTTGAAAGAATTATCCAACTTCTTTACCTTGTATATCATGTTAGATATCTTTAGATATATTTGAGTGTTAGTCATCAACCAGCCTAACCTGCCAATTTCAGAGCAGAATCCCCATATCTCTAATGTACTATGTAAATTCTGATTAATATCTTCAAATAGTCAGAGTGGCATTCTCAAAAGTATACAGTTTTGGTTGAAATCTAGCTCTGAAATCAGTGCAAATTTTAATGTCTGCTGTAACAGGAATATAGAAATGAGAGAAGTTCTGAAGTAATGGAAACTAACTCTTGGACTCTGAATGGCACAAACAAAGGAAGAAGTGTGTTTTCCATCTAGCCACCAGTTAGGAGGCTTTAAGTATTCCAGTCATTACAGTACAGATTTTTAAAAAGCAAAATTCAAGGGGGTAAAGAAACTAAAGCCCTTTGTTTCTTCACATCCACTATTAAAAAGCAAAGGTAGCCTGAGGGGAAAAAAAGCTGTGCTGGATATATGTGGTTTATGTAACTTTTTTTTTTTCAGTCTCTAATTTTTTTTCTACCTTAAGGTCATATGTCCATATTATAAGCCTGTCTGTGTGCTGGCTCCAATAGAAGGGCTGATTAGAATTGCCTTTTCTGAAGAAATAATGTTTGTCCAATGTTAAAAAGAACCCCGAAGACCCTGAAATACTTAAAGTAAAACCTGAGTTAAGATTCAGTTTAGCCTTCTTTAGCATTTGTTTAGCTGGTGAAGCATTTCTTCTAAAGCAAGTGCTTAAATTCTCTGACTAGTCAATGGTGCAAGCAGGAAACCATAAAAGGAGATTGTGCAAGCTCTTACATAACACCTAAAATAGAGGTGCAATTTTGCTGTCTAAGTAAAGATGGCAAAAAAATCCGAAACCTAAATTTTTTCAAGATTACAAGATATTTTTTTTTTATTCATATCAAATAATGCTTGAAATAAAAATTTGTTATTTGAAAGTTTAGAAAGTTTAAATTGCCTAGATACCTACATGCCTTATTACACTTTGGATGTCAACACTGAATTAATAAAATAAATGGAGTCAAATTGCAAAATAAATCAGGCAAGTTAATAATCTCCATACACTTTTGTTTCTGTAGCTATTTATTTCAGTACATAGCAACTGTGAAATCAATGTACACAAAAGGTACCTTCCACTTTTTGAATTTATCTTTTCAGGAAAATCTCCACGTGACAAAATGTTGTCCTTCATCATTTGGAGATCACTGACATCTCATTTGCATGCAGAGCTTCCATTGACGTGGTACAGAATTTAATGCACAATTAAAATACTTCAAATATGGGAGTCAGAAACCATGGGGAAGGGATCTGTGTATGAGAAGGTGAAATATGTGAACTGCTTCCTAAAAAAAGCATTCAGAAGTGTATCTTATTTAATTTTCAGCTTTTTAAAATTTATTTATATACCAGACAGAACTTGGAGGGGCTTATATGCATAACAGCCATTGATGAGGGTTTTTATATTCATAGGTAGTGTTTGTACATTAGTCCTAATTCTGACATGTGTGGGATTTACTGGAGTCAATGCAAACAAGATGTATTCATATTTTGAATTTAATATGAAGGAGAAAAATGTGGCTATAAAATAGCAAAGCTGATTTTCCCTTATTAGCTGTTGCTATTTTCTTTTAACATAGAGAAGATGAAAGGAAGTGTAAGGTCACCTGTGATTTTTATAGGAGTGTTTCAAGAGCATGGTCTTGAAAAACCAGTAAATTAAAAAATATAGCAACTTAAAATCATGAAAAATAACAAGTACAGCTGTAAGACATAAAGAACAAGAGGGTTTTCAGTTTTGTATGTCCCTGTAAAAACAACCCATACTAAATAGTTACAAAGAAAAAAAATAGAAGTTCAGTGCTTGCTAACAGCAGGTGTGATTGTTAGCGAAGAAGAAAAGAGGGATGAGAGGAGGACAAGGACAGAGCTTCAAGGAAGTAGCTAAAACCTGAGGGAAGGCTTGTGGGAAGAGCTCTGCAAAACATTTTCTAGTTCACAAAGGTCATTGCCATGATACTTTAAGTAAAGTAACTTATTTTGTAGAAAGAGTGAAACAAGTAAAATATAAGGTCCCTGTGTGAACTCTTAAAGCTTATTTGATGTGCTATAGTTTTTGAGCTGTAGTACTTGATGGAGAATTTCTGACACTAAATAAAGCTTTAATTAGTACTTGAGGGTATGTGGCTAATTACTTCACATAGAAACATAATATAAATTAAAAAAAAAAATCTGAAAAATCCTGTATTTTGGGACTATGTTTTATTTTGTCTTCCAGAATGTCCTCAGGTACATTTCAGAACACTTGATATTTCTGTAACTAATGAAGTAAAGCAGAATCAGAAAGATGCATTTAACTAGAATTTAAATGTTGTTTGATTGACATGACTAAATATTTAATGGTGGAATTTTATAAGTTAAGTGACCCTGTAGGCAAAATCTTGTCTATTATCCATTAAGAGATAACCTTTAGCATTGTCATCTGAAAAATCTTCATCCATAAAAAACAGAAAATCTCCTGTCTTGTGATCAAACTAAATAGAGCAAACCATCTGCCAACTGAAAACAATGCTATTGATCTGCTCCCAAAAGCACAATCTGTTTAGCCAAAAATGACATGTCTTTTGACCCTTGCTATTGGGAAAGTAAAAGCAGCAACTTGTTAAAAAATAGTAAATATATGTCAAAGATTTGAGGTAAACCAAGCAGTGAAGAAGTTCCAAGTGTGAACTATAGTTTCCAAATAATTAAGGAGGGGTTATTAAGTTAATAGCTTTAACATATATGAATTGCATCCTTTCATTTATATGGATACTGAAAATGATTTAATGGAGCTGTAATTTTTCAGTCGCTAAGTGACATGTTATGTAGATGAGAAACATCTGCTATGGGATTATATTTTTTACCACATGACAGCAAGGCTTATGAACAACATATAGATTTGTATGTGGACAAAGAAGCCCCAAATAAGGTTAACAAAGTGTTTGTACAAGACAGTAAACATGTATTTAGATATTTATTAGAAATACTAAGTTTTAAATCTGTTAATTTTTATTGGCACTGAAGGCATATCCTTGAAACTTTGTTTAGAGTTTGAAAACTTTTTGTTGAGTAAGAAAAGAAGAATTTTCAGACTAGTTTTGACTGTTAATTTTAAACGTTTCAAGTGTGATTGGCTAGAATTAAGATTAAGATCATAATTTAAAGAATCTCAGCATCTTGAAAGTCATTCTACTACTTTGTTCAAATGCCAGTGTATGAGTTAAGAAAAAAAAAAGTTATGCACTGAAAGATGCCATTATTGGCACATATTTATTAAAATACATTTATTGGGGGGTTCTCTGGAAATTAGGTTGAAAAATAAGTTCATTTGTAATAAATAGCAAAGACTGGAGATCAGAGGTTCGGAGATACCCAACAGAGATTGGTAATTTATAGAGGGCTGGAGCCTGCCTGCATATTTATACGTAGAACTGAATTATGTGTAAGTGCATGTTGCTGGCATGATCCTCAATTGAAGTACTTTTAGAGCTCAGTTCTGTTGTGGAAATTGCTACTAGTTTTAATCCAAATGTGCAAGTTAGACTATAGTACTGTCTATAGCTGATTTTAAATGACAGGTTATTTCAGTGAGGAACATAATGAAATTATGAGAGACAAACTTGAAAGTGCATTTTACCTGAAGTTTTGAGTGACTTCCTACAATTTTTAATATTTCATAAAGAGACATAGCTTCTCACAGGCACTTGTAGGTATTAACAGATTTTTGACTTAGAAACACCATGAGTCCTATGTGTCATTGAAAGCGCCTTCAGGCCTTAGTTTGGATCAGCTTGAAGATTGAGTTTGTCTATCTCAGGTGTCGCTACCATCCCAGAAGCACTGAATTTCACCATGTGAATCCAGCTGAATAGCTCCACGTAGTTTGAGCAAGTTCGTTCTGCAGAAATATCCTACTAATTGTCTAAATGCACTCCAGTTTAAGTCAACTTGTCATGTTCAAAGGAAGTGCAGTTGCATTTGGATCTGTCCCAACATGACAAATGGACTTTGGAGTATTGAGACCTGTGGTGCAAAGACATCTCTAGAGATCCATACTCAGTGTAGAAGAACCATAAGATATAAAACATTATACTTGCAGAGCGAAACTGTCTCTGTCAAGGGCTATGCAAATATGTGGGTATTATGCTTTCCAGCTCTCTCCGTTCTGACTGCTGACCACTGAGAACCCTGAACCTGCTTTTTGTGGGGTTGTCCAACATTGGTTAGACATATTAGGTGTGCTGCTAAACTGCTTCCAAGCCTGGCCCCAGATTTTTAAGGTGACATATACACAGTGAATGCCTTGCAAATTAATCTTTTTGGACCCATGCTGGCCCAAATCAGATACAGTTGTATATTGTCAGTAGTAATGACTGAGTTTATTTTTGTTTCAAACGTGACCCACAGAAAAGTAAGGCTGAAACATATGGAGAAACCTATTCGCAATACTTTGAAAATTCTTCTCCTAGATATCTTAAGCATTCTGCTATGCTTCTTGCGAGAGATTGACTGTATCTTTTTTGAAATGGTGTCAGGAAGTTTTCTCATCTGTAGTCTGCAGGATAGCTAGTGTTAGAAGTGACAATTTTATTTTTTTTTTACTGTGACAGCAGAAATTGTGTCCCACAAACATAGGTGTTTTTTCTGCACTGGGGAGAATGAAAAAAAGTACTCATTTATAATCCATTGTATTCTGAGAGATAATAGAAGCCCCGAAGTCATTAATTGTCTGGTCCTGAACAAATTACTTACCTTTATTCTTCAATTACTTGTTTTATAAGGAATTTAAAAGGAAAATTCTGCTGTTGTCATGCTAAATTGTGAATTTTCTTTGCTTTTCTTTGCTTGTTTTGTTGTTGTGGAGTTCATGGTGAAGAATCTCTGTTTTCATAGAGAGGTCTGATCCATTGCTGATTTTCATATACTTGCAGAAGTTTTATAAATTATATGAAAATGCATATATAAATTCGGTATACTGTCAGTGCGTGTTAGGTGTTCCTTATCAACAGCAACTAAATAAAGAGGAAAGCTTGGAGACAGCTCTGGCATATAGGCCTGAGATATCACAGATCTCTTAAAATCTTTTATTTTTATGTTTGTAGTAGTTTTGCTGTACATGGTCTATGGGCCTTTTGGGCACAAGTTAAAAAAAAAAAAAAAGAGCCAAAATAATAATAATCTATCGTATAATAATCTATCATAGTTATTTGAAACTGATTAGCAACTGTTTCTAATTTTAACTAATTAATTGTCCTACTTCCATCCTTCCTTTCAGAAGAGGGTTTGTCACCAGTTCTTGGGAATTAGGGCTCAGGTGGTATTACCACAGGCAAAGGCTGTGCAGAGCTACTGAAGAATGTGCAGTTCTTTGGAGTAGACAAAACTAATTTCACTTTCTCCCTACAGTAGCAGATAAATTCAGTTAACTCATTTTACTATAGTAATATAACAGGAAACATTTTTAATGCTTAGATTTTTTATATGGATTTTTTGGGTGGAGGAGGTGGAGAATTAAAAAAAGTCATGCTGCAGTGGTTGAGTTTTGAACTTGCGTTCAAAGGATCAAGTTCTGTGTGGACAGAACTTCTCTTTCGATCCCTACAAACTCGTAAGAGGTCTTGCATGTCACAAGCCTGTAGCTGCAAACTGGCTCTTGATCATCCCTTTTCACATCCTCAGGTGTGACAGGGCCCTAGAACATGTCCAGTAGATGCTTTGCTGGAGATGAAGCTATGGAGCAAGATAATACACTCTGAGTGATACAGCTGCATATCATACTTTTTCTTTTTGTGTTTGAATTTCTCAACATTTTAATATAGCCCTTTTGACTCCTGGTCCTTATCCTTGACCTCCAGCTCCTTTCTGAGTGACACATTTATCATGCATCAACAGCTTTCATCATAACAAATGGTGCAGAGCTCATATTTGCTGAGCAAAACTGAAATGTGTATTCTTACCAAATCATTAACAAATAATACACACAGTTTTCTTTCTTTATTAATCTGAGATTGGTAATTTTGCAAGGCTCTCAGTCTTGACTTCTCATTTAGTAAGTACCTGTAGCACTTATCTCCATCTGTCTAATTTTTGAACACTACGTTGTAGCTTCACAAAGGAAAAATTGAGTCTGGCTGTGTTCATGGTATTTCTGAGTTACCTTGATTTTGATGCAGTCTAGTTTTAGTACAGACTGATTTTGATACAATCTATTCTAAAGATAATTATAATAAATATTAAAAAAAAAAAAACAAAAGCATTTAAAGTAGTCCCTGGCTTTCCCTATCTAACAACTTGCTGTTGGGTGAAATTATCCATAAAATTCACTTTTCAAGAGTGGCCAAACAAGAAAAATGGTGTTTACAAATAATTTTTAACTCTTTCTAGAAAGCTAAGTATGTTGTAAACATACTGATGGATTCAGTTTTGGTTTGGGGCTTTTTTTTAAGAAGAACTGCAGGGCAATACCTGTGAACAAAACCTTATGAAATCTGAGTTAGACACTCTGATTTAGGCAGGATAAATATTTTTGTTTCTGATGGGTGTTGATAGATAAGTGTTTCTTATGTTCCCTTTAAAATACTTATGTCCTTGTGGGATATTTAAATAAAGCCAAGAAACTGTGTTTATATGTGCAGCACAGTGCTTTTTCAATGTATAAGAAGAGTAATTTACTAGCACAGGATTTTGTTTTTTTCCAGTGTTGCTGCTGTGAGCTCAATGAAAATTCTAACTCTCTTCATTTTACTCTTCAAGTTCATTTCTCTGGTATTAATATATTCAGTAAATGTAGTTAGTCCTCAGAGGTTAAATTAAGCCTGTTGGGCCCTGTGTTCTATATATGAATTTCAAAGAACAATACCATCACTTATTCTTCAGAAATAGATGAAACAGGGATATTCCATAAGTCTGAAATTTCCATAGGGGTGCTGTTTTGACAACCACCAGTATGAGAAACCATACTTTTTATCGATATTAAAAAGGATCCATGGCTGTCTGTCTCAGTATAGAAAAGTCTTAGAAGTTTAGTGTTGCTTCAGAATGTAAAAGAATATAAATAAATCCTTTCTGAATATTTTTATCTGAATTTATTTTTTTACATACTATCCAGAATCTATTTTTTAAAGAGAGAAAAGTTTGTCTATAATTAACTTTAATCATGTAGAGTATTAAGGGAAGTGATGGATTACTGATAGCAAATATCTTTATTTAGAAGAGCACAGCTTGGAAGGGACTTCAAAAGATAATCTGGTCCAACCTTTTATGGGAAAGGGAGCCTAGATGAGATTATCTAGCAATGTGTCCAGTTGTGTCTTGAAAACCTCCAGTGATGGTGACACTATTATGACCTTGGGGAGGTTGTTCTAGTGAATGGTTGTTCTCACTGTAAAAATTTCCTTTCTTATGTTGATATGAATATATTTTACAGCAGCAGAGGATTTTGTTTTGCTTTGTAGTAATTTTCGTTGTTGTGGTGGTTTTTTGTTTGTTTTTTTTTTTTAGTAAAATACAATTTTTATATATTAAAAGATACATATATTAAAATTATACATTTTAAGGATATACCCCTCTCCTTTTCTTGTACTGGTAATGTTGTTCTCCGCCTGTCAGCTCTTGAAAGTTGCTTTCCAAAATGCAAAATGGCAAACCATAAGGAAATAACAAAGGAAACCCATTTTGCTATCAGGCTGTCCTTTTTCTAACAACACAGCAGAATGTGTTTTCACTCCTTTTAGAGGTGCAGGATTTATTCTCCTGAAGACTCTCTGGGCTGGTAGAAGTAGATGTAAATGGAGAAGATAGATAGATTCTAACTAAAAATTTTAACACTGCACATTTCATACATAAAACATGCAAACAGTACAGTTTAGAAATGAAGGCTTACCTTTGCCTTTCAGTGATTATTTATATGTATTTCTTTCCATCTTCCATGCCCTTAGCTTTTCTGTCTGCTTCTCTGTGTATTTTATGTTTTCTCATGCTCTTTGCTGCATCCCGTCTATGAGATTTAGCATGGCATGGGTAGAAGTATTTGTTGCTGCTCTTTATATCAGCTTGTGATTATGTATTCTTTCCTTCATAACACTGTCTCTAATAGCATTTAAATATTGATTTTAAAATAGAAATTAAAAATATATAAATAAGTATTAAAATATTTCTACATTTCTATGTTTCAACTGTTTTTGCTTTTAATACCATTTGACCTTAGTAGGTTTGTGGCTTTGTCCCAAGTGCTACCTCAAGAATGCCATACAAATAAATCACCACAGTGAGCTAAAATAATATTGGAATTAACATAAATATGAGTTATTCTCTTAGATTCAAAAGTCCCATCTCCTTTTGGTCTGTCTGTGTCAAACCAATATCATATTGTACTGCGGTACTTATGAAGCCATGAGCATCTTTTGCAATGTATGAGTAATGACACTACCATATGTCCTAATTGCTAGAACAATTGCTGACTTCCTGTGGGTTGTCATTATTTCTTCATAAGGGCACTGCCAGAGGTGTGATCATCATGCTCATCCAAGATTTTGAAAGTCCACTCTAACATTCTCTGCTCTCTTCTTTCTCCCCTTCTCCAATACTGCACATTTGAAAAAGAGCTATTATGTATCTGGCATAGGTGTAATGTGATTTGCCTTTGCACAGTAAACAGGACTGATATGAGCTGTTTGCATCAACACATCTTTTTTAGAAGTTGATGTGTCAGCCTGCATTGCTGGTTCATGTAGCTGTCTCCCAGCTTCTTCTCACAGTATTTCTTGTGGTCTCCCAACTCATTTCATTCAGATACTGGTGACCCTGAGTAGAAAAGATGGACACAGCTTTTGTTTTAGTCATTGTAATTTAAATTAACTCTGGTCTTTGGAAAGTAAGAACCTTTCCTGGTTTCTTTACTGCTTTCCTGTGTGTCTGTGTTAGTTAATATATTGTCTAATGATACAAAACCCAATAATTTAAAAGGAACTCAAGTTATGATTATCTTTAATTTGCACTAAGATTAAAATACTTGAAGAATTGGGATTTGTTATTTTAAACATAAAGTTCATCTAGATTTATTTCACTGCAGGTTTTGAATTTACAATTGAAGCCAAGTAAAAGATATTTCTGATCTTGTGTCATTTGCTTTAGAAAGCAATAGCTTCCAGTTATGATCAGTCAGAACTCTGAAATCCAAGACTGAAGGGTAAATAAAATAAATTCCTTTTCAAAATACATTTGTTATGTATTTAGAGAGGTGAGGAGAGCAGTTCAGAGTAGAGCAGTTTGGTTGTTGTGTGTTTTTGTTTCATTTTGGTGGGGTTTTTTTCTTTTGTTTATTTGTTTTGAGTGAGAGGGTTTTTTGGGGACTGAAACTGTTTTTTAGAATGTTGAGTGCTGCAAGACTGTACAGTTCATACTTACCATGATCACGCATTTGGAGTAATTGGAGACTGAAAACTGAGTTTTGGATGTGTACATTTCAGCTGATGTATCTTAGGTTAGTTGATCATACTAACAATATCCTTAATAATAAATAGGTAAAATGTATTTTTAGTGGTTTAAGTTCTTGGCAGCCCAACAGTTGTTAGGCTGCTGAGAAACCAAACATTCAGATTAAAATGGTTTTATTTAAATCTGCCAGTGTTTGAACTTTACTGTATATTTTTGATGACTTGGGAGGTTTGCTTACTAATTTGGAACTTTGCCTAATGTTTTTGTTAAAATAGAACTTTCTATCTTATAATTAATCTCCTTGTTCTGTATGTTCCTACAATAAAAGTGCAGAACAAATGAGTGCTCAAAATGCTGGATGTATAATGAATAGTTAGGGTTTAAACATAACTATTTTCCTGACAATGACATGGTACTACTAGAAGCAGTTGGCTGTCTTATGTTATTCTTCTGCCAGGTTTTTGCCTTTTTCGTAGATTATAAAATAAGAAACTGCATAGAGTCAGGACTTTCACAACACAACCAAAGGAACTTGTTCATTTCCAAAAACAAATGAATCTACTTCCTTCATTGTTTATTTAAAATTTAAATTCACTGGTCTTATCTCCACTTGCATGCAGTAGGAATAAATGAGTTTTCCTTATCGATTTATGAATAGAATATTCAGCATGGCTCGGGGCGGGGGGGGGG
>VWZY01010235.1:33904-70649 GCA_013399075.1 Chloroceryle aenea
TCTCCGAATTTACTGATGGTAGACTCTATGCCCTCATTGAGATCATCAATAAAGATGTTTAAGAGAAACGGTCCCAACACTGAGCCCTGAATATATCCATGTAAATGTTTTTAGCAAACGTAGCCCAAGGTTTTTTACTTAGATAAAAAGGGTAAGGATGTTTTGAAGTTTTTAGGTGGGACTGGAAGTGCAAATAATTGTGGGACATTGTGTTCACACACAGGTACACTGTTAGCAAGATTAAGCTGATCTCAAAGTGCCTGTAGCTCTGCTATATTTGCTTTAATGTCCTGTAGACCATTGCTTAGCACCTGAATTCCCTCCAATGGTGAAAATAATTTGAAACACCTTGTGCTCGCTTTGAAGCCCAGAGAAATCAATTTCTACCTATTTATTATTTTGGCCTTTCTTCTCTCTTTCTCTTCATGATATGTTAGTAGCCATGGACATTTTGGAACAAGAGATTGAGATACCAATTCCACATACATAAAGTTGACACTTCAGGACTTCACAACATTCCTTGAATCCCTGCACTTGTGTGTTGAGAGGCAGTGTATTACTAGTGTATTACTAGTCATATGGAAAGAAAAAAATACAATAGTTTACTTACTGTATCCATTAATTATTTTTTGTATTTTTAAATGTTGTTCCACATTATCACTTTTTGAATGGCAAATTTAAATGTTTTTCCTTCCTACTTGTACCCCCTTAATAATGCCCTTTTTTTTAATTTCTATTTTGTGAGATTTCACACAGAAACTCATTAAGCAGAATAAAAACTTTTGAGTGGAAGGGAAATGAAAAAGGGCTTTTACCTGGACTCTTCCACTGTCTGTGCTTAGAGGATAATGTCGCAAAAAGTTGAATTACCCAAATGAAAGGGATATAAATTACAACTAGACAGAGCACTGGCAGATGGAGGTAAGAATCTCTTATTTTTGGAAAAAGACAACCAATCAGGGAATTCTTTGAAATTTATTCCATGTGTCTGCCCTAGATCACTGAATTAAATTAATCTGACAATAAAAAAAAAAAAAAACAAAAACAAACCCAAACCAAAACAAAAATAAACAACCCATGAAGTTTCAAAAACACTCCCACAGAATAATACTAGAGTTTCTACCTCCCTTTCTTGTACTTTTTCAGTGTTTTGTCTTTTTTTATCCCAAGAGGTCATATGTAAATCAGAAAAGAAAAAAATCAATCAAAAAAATCAATTCAGTCTGAACTTTATCTTTTTACAGTCTATTTGGGCTTCTCTTTAGCAATTAATACATGCATAATTTACATAATAAATTATGATAAAACATTTGTGAAAACTTACATACTTGCTCATTTAGCTATAGTTCACTAAGAATAAAAGGCTGTTTCTGAAATCAATGTAAATATTTTTAGATGTATAATATTAATGTGCTTTGAAGTGTAGAAATAGACATAAATATCATGTTGTAATGCATGTCAGGGACAACTCCATACATAGCTTAAGTTCTTTAACTTAAATTGATAAAATATCTGAAGAGAATCCTCATCCATAAATAGAAAACTTGGTAACAGCTATTTTTAGATGTCAAATTGTATTTTCTAAATGAGATTCTACTGTCACTATACTAAGAGTAACAGAATGGAAAAAAAATAATAGGAAATATTTGTCCGGATATGTAAGAGGAGGAAGTTGCCTTGTAGTCAATTTAATTTCAAAATATTTTTTACAAATATTCAAGAAAACACTTTTTAAATCTTTTTTTCTTATATAATGTGGTATATGCCGTGTTACTTAAAAAAAGGTACCTGGAGGTGTTTTTCTGAAATATGGGTACAATTATTTTCAGATTTAAAATTCCATATTTTGCTTATTATTAGGGATTATTAGAATACTGAGAAGAATTTGTCTTATGGTATTTTCTCTTACACTTCATAACTTTATGGGAATTACTAAGGTCAGTTATGTAATCATTTTAGCAGCATGAAAAATTAAATTGGACAGACTTACAAGCATATCAAACTCTCCAAAGATTGATGTCATTAGGAAAGCTGTACATGCTCAAAACATGAAGCAAATAAAATCTGTGCACGCTGCAGTTTAACCCCGGTAGGCAGCTCACCCTATACAGGTACTTACTTTCCCCAGATGGTCAGATGGGGGAGCGAATTGAAAGGGGAAAAGTGAGACAACTTGTGAGTGAGATAAACCCAGTTTAATAGGCAGAGCAAAAGTCACATGCACATGCAAAGCAAAACAAGGAATTCATTCACTGCTTCTCATCAGTAGGCCATTTGTTCAGCCATCTCCAGGACAGCAGGGCTCCATCACGTGTAGCAATTACTTGGGAAGACAAATGCCATCACCTAACATACCCATTTTGTCCTCTTACTCTCCAGCTTTATATGCTAAGCATGACATCCTAGGGTACAGGATATCCCTTTGGTCAGTTGGGGTCAGCTGTTCCAGCTGTGTTCTCTCCCAATTCCTTGTGCATGCCCAGCCTACTTGCTGGTGGGGTGGTGTGAGAAGCAGCAAAAACCTTGCACTGCTCAGCAATAGCTAAAACATTTCTGTGTTATCAACACTGTTTTGTCCAAAAATTAAAAACACAACACTCTAGGAGCTACTATGAAGAAAATTTACTATATCCCAGCCAAAACTAGTACAGTGCTATTCAGTAAGTACACTTCACAAGGTGCATTTTTTTATTTCCTAATGTCCTATTTTCTTTCTTTATCTTTGAAGGATCTCAAATGAAAGTTCAAAGCAGTATTAAAACATTTTTAACATGTATGTGGCTATTTTTGTATGATATTGCATCATTTTCATGAGATGAAGTTCATGGGTGATAAGCATTTCAATTCATCTCTTGAATGAGGTTACAATGTCATATTGATCCTCAAGCCAATTGGTGTTACATGACAAAATGATACTTCTATTTCTGGAAGAGTGCATAGAAGGCAAAGTAGAATCAAGAGCTAAACCATCATTTTTATATCAATATTCAATCATTTACAGCCTTTCAAAACATAATTTGATTCCCTAGTGTATATGGGGAAGCAGTGTGGCAGAGATATGTAATTTATTTCCACATGCCTAACCTATGAGGGTAACATGCAAAATTAAACTTGGTAAGTTTTCATTCTCATGAGAAAGAGGGTTCTTGCTGTGCTCCCAATCAGAACAAAGGACGGTTGCTGCATAAACTATTTTTTCCCTTTAGGGTAACAATTCTACAAAATAAGCTACATGTCATCTGTCTATTTTCATACAGAAAAAAAAAAATGGAGGCATTGCATATGTCTGTCTTCTTTTAGACCAGTGGATTAGGCTTCTTATTGGCAGCATTTGCCATTGTCCGCTTTTCTGACTTAATGTATTCTGCCCAGTCCAGATAAGTGGGAATCTGTTATTCTTTTAATAGTTTTCTCAGATTCCCTTGGAAGGAAATATCTAAAACACTTCATTATGGAACAAAGAACACATTTTAAATATAGTCAAAAAGTAGGATTTAATATTAAAATTACCTTAGGAATACACACCTCAGTAATATAGTTTGGTATGATTCCTTGAGATAAAGACATGAAAAGTAAGAAAAGTCTGAAAACAACATTGTTAATTTACATAAAATTCATAGATTAAGAGTTGATAAGAGCTTATAAAGCCTGACTGTGCATGCATTTTCTTGAAGAAATTATTTATTAAGGCCTTTAACACAGATGATTCACTGAAGGGCTCAGCTTTATTCCAATTTTCCACATAAAATCAATTTGTATATTGTTAAATTCACATCAGCAAAAATTTGATTGAGTAACATTTGTATTAACATACAAATCTATCTTCTTCTTATGGCTGAAAAATAGTCATTTCACTTTGGAGAGCTGAAATCCTGTCATTCACAGAGATGTATCCTGGTGAGAGGTCTGTATGCTGCCGTTTGGAAATCTAAGTAGCAAAGCGTGATCTGACATTGACACAGACAATTAAGAATCATAATAGAAGGATGGAGTTGTTTGGTTTTCTTAGACCATATTGTTTGTCCTTCCCATTCTCTGAATAGCTACCTACAGATGTTGAGTTATGGCCTTGGGTAATGCTTTCAAAGCAGAAAATGCATTTGGAATACAGATGGTGTCTGGTATTGGAACAGAGTAATGCAAATAGAGAAGAAAATAATTAATGAACTTGTGGTATTAAGGCAGAATTAATTGTTGGAGAAAGGATAGAAGGAAGGAGAAGGAATGGAGTAAAGTTGAGGAGGCTTTCTGCTTACTGAAGGAGAAAAGGTGTTCTCAAGGTGTGAATGGAAACAGTCTTGCAGGGCCTTGCTGAGCAGGGCTGATAACAGCAAAGATGTGATGAGCTGTGAGGCAGAATTGTGGTGTTAGACAGCAGTACCTTTAAACCAAGTTTAGAAATCTCTTTTTAATAATAATGATTGACATTATTTCTAGGAGGACTGTGCTGCATTTTCAATTCTGTCCTGATTAGAAGCAGTGAAAATATTTTTAGATCAGTCACAATGGCTTAAAATGGTCACCAGAATATGTCTTTCATAAATTCAAGACCGGCAGATTAGCTATGTATTTCAATAGATGATTCTACATAAATAATTGATTGTTCTACATGACTGTGGTCTTTGGTAGTCAGTACCTCTTCTAGCTAGTCGATAAGATATTTTGTGAATTATTTTGAGAGCTTCTATTTTCATATACATTCTGGGTTTTGATTCCCTCTCTCTTTTGCTAGCTATTATATCAGTGTTGTATATATGTTGTCAGCAGTATGTGCAGTTAAGATCTTTGATGAAGAACAGCAGAGACTTGTCTCATGTTTTTATGTCTTAAAAGTATAGTTAGCTGGAATAGAATTCAACTTAAAGAACATATCTGCCCTTGC
Source organism: Chloroceryle aenea (assembly GCA_013399075.1). NCBI lineage: Eukaryota > Metazoa > Chordata > Aves > Coraciiformes > Cerylidae > Chloroceryle > Chloroceryle aenea. The sequence goes on from VWZY01010235.1 coordinate 38,787, forward strand.
TATGATTTTCCCTTCACTAATTTTCAACAGAGCTAGATACAGCATAGATGTTACTGGAAGCTCAGTTACTGCTGTGACAGAATTGTAAAGTATGCATTGAAAGACTTGCTCTCAAAGATGTTGTAACATTGACTAATGGAATAAACTGTTTATAAACCCTTTAAATAGTGAAAATATTTGTATTGAAGAGGCAAAAGATCAGAAGACACAGTTTTCTTTAAACCAATGCATATTCAGTAGAACTGTGATTTGTAGCATACACAGTTTCTTTGTAAACATTGGAGGGTCCTGTCTTTCAATATTAATCGCCTGACATGGTTGCTGTTGGCTATTTCTGATCATTAGTCTCATCCTGACTGAGACAACCCTGTTGAAATCAAAGGAAACCTTCTGTTGCCTGTAATCCAAGACAAAACCATACTCTAAAAATTAAACTGGTTCTGATACAGAAATATGTACCTGTAACAGCACTTTTTCTGTAGTGGATGAACCAGTGATAAATAATACATGGCATACTTTCAGTGCTAGGGATATTGCATGGCAGAGTGTGTGGGATTAGGACACAATAGCCCTGAAGGCAGTAGCTTGTGCTGGGCATCCAGCTACCCCCTATGGTGCAGGTGGAGAACAGGGGGTAGACAAGGATATAAACCAGAATATGGAGCACTCTGATTGAAGAACTCATCAGGCTAGGCTGTAGAAAGTGTTGAAAAGTTGGGCCAGTCTTCAGTGTGCTACTCATGGAGTACAGATGTCCTTTTCTTACACAGGTACATATTCCTTTGCATATGCTCCAAAGCTGTTAACTATCTCCTGGAGTTCAGCTGCTCTCCCATGTTAGGCTCTTTTTAGTAGTAACATCTGGCAGGAAAATCTGTCCTGAAGGCTGTATAACATCACACAGTTTTCAACTGTGTATCATATATCTAAATTTCATCTGTCAATTTAATAGCCACTAGCATACGTGAAGCCAAGGTCCTACACAGACAACAGTCTTTTTCACTTTGTTCTATCTGTTGGGAAGATTGAAGATTTTCTTAGATATTAGCTTCATTTCCTGATGTAAACTTACAAAAGGGGGGAAAAGCTCCACCATCTTTTCAATGAAGTACATAGGAAGTTAGTTTTTACCCTAAGTCTGGTAGGAAGAAAGTACAGAATGACTTGGAATTTCTGCTGATTTCAGGTAAGCATAGCTTAGGTCAGTCTTCAGCTATAAAATTAGTAAGATGTCAATAAGAAGACAATTGTGGTAAAATTGTTTCAGAAATGTGTAACAGCACACATAGAAAATATTAACTTTTGAAAAAAAAGAAGGGAAGGGGAGAAAAGTAAGATACAGATTCTCTATCCTCTCACTGTCATTAAAAATACATAGCATAATTTTCTTTGTATTCTATGCTGTGGTTCTGTCAAGATTCAAGAAATAAAAAATTGGACTTTTTCTTCATTAAAATGGTATTTATTCACTTGTAGAGACTTGTCATTGAATCATAGAATCTCAGGTTGGAAGGAACCTCGGTGATCACATGGTCCAACCTTTCTTGTCAAAAGCATGGTCCAGACCAGATGTCCCAGCACCCTGTCCAGCTGAATCTTAAAAGTGTCCAGTGTTGGGGAACCCACCACTTTCCTGGGGAGATTATTCCAACGGCTGATTGTTCTCACTGTGAAAAATTTTCCTCTTGTGTCCGATCAGAATCGTGCCAGGAGTAACTTGTACCCATTATCCATGATTCCTTGTAAGAAGGGTGTTGTCACCTCCTTTGTAGACACCCTTTAAACACTGGAACATGATGATCATGTCTCCCCCAAGTCTTCTCAAGGCTGAACAAACCCGGTTCTTTCAGCCTGTCCTCATACAGCAGTTTCCCAGTCCTCTGACCATCTTTGTAGCCCTTCTCTGGACTCTCTCCAGCCTGTCCTCAGGTGTATACGGTGGAGATCAAAACTGAACACAGTATTTCATGAGTGGCCTGACAAGCACTAAGTAGAGGGGGATAATGACTTTCTTTCTCTCTGCTGGTGATGCCCTTGTTGATGCAACCCAGCATCATGTTGGCTTTCTTGGCTCCAGCAGCACACTTGACTCGTACTGATCTTGTTGTCCACCAGGACCCCCTGGTCCCATTCCACAGAGCTAAGTTTCTGTGCTGTTTAACTCAGATAAGGTACAAAACAGGAGCAAAATACTTCATTTTGTGGAGCTTATGAAGTTTCTACTCTTGTATAAAGTAAGATACTTTAAAAAGACACATCAATCCATGACTTAAGACTTGAAGATTTTATGAGATAACTATTCACAAATTGCAGATCTGGAAAAAAAATGCATATATATAGTGATTCAGTATTTACAGATCCACATTTTACCCTGGAATTTAATAGAGGAAATTTCTGACTCACCAAGAGTATTGCTTTATGGTAACTTATTAATAGTAGTGAAGTATACAGTTAAATCAAGGGCACCTGAAAGATTTTTACATATTAGTCATAAGATCCTTGGTTGAGTTTCTGTAATATGTTTAAGAACTCAGCCAAATGCATTCTCTTCACAACGTTCCTTTGAATAATTATTTTCTTGCTAATAAAAAAATAACATTAATTACAACATTTTTCCCAATTTTGTTCTTATTTTAGTCTTTATGGCTATGTATATTTCACATAAATTCATCTGCCATAACTTGGAAAGAAAAATATTTGAAAAATCAAACCACAGAACTTTCATATCCATTAAAATTACTGTCTTTTATACTACCTGAAAAAGAAAAAAAAAAATTCTTGCATCAGTTTTGTTATAGTACTCTAGGTCAAGAATCATGTTAAGTGACATTTTATTTTATAAAAAGTAGTGCAAGACAAAATATTGTAAATTAGCTCTCTAGTACAGTGGTGATGACCATTGTGATGTGTGAATGGACCCAGTCTCTTTTCAGTGGTATCCAGTGGTAGCAAAAGGGGCAATGGTCACAAACTGGAACATAAGAAGTTCCACCTAAACATACAGAGAAACTTTACTTTGAGACTGACATAGCAGTGGGACAGTCTGTCCAGAGAGGTTGTGGAGTCTCCTCAGGAGACTTCCATAAGTGCCTGAATGTATTACTATTCACCCTACTCTAGGTGATCCTGCTTTGGTGGGGGTTTGGACCAGCTGATCTCCAGAGGTCTCTTCTAACCCCTACTATTCCATGATTCCATGTGATTTTGTGATACCAAGGAATTTATGCATCTGCAGATTAAAAACTGTGGCAGAGGACTTCTCAAAGGGGAGACAGAGTTTTGAATACCAAACCGTGTTCCTCTATTTAAATGTTGTAATTCATTTTTATTTGTATTCAGTGTCCATCCAAATATATAAATCTTAGATATTCCCAATCCCTAAAAAATTAAACTTAGGCTACTTCATTCTCAGGATGATGCTCCAAGATAAGATTCAGGTTTCTTCTGGCTGCAAAGTTAGGTTCTCTGTGCCTGCTTGAATTTTTGGCTCTGTGATCAGCAATGTCAGAGCAGCAGTCATGTTTGGTTTGGGTTTTTGTTGTTGTTTGGTTGGTTTTTTTGTCATTTCTGTTTTTGGTTTGTTGGTTGGTTGGTTGTGTTTTGGTGGGTTTTTTTGTTTGTTTTTGTTTTTTTTGTTGTTGTTGTTGTTTTGGTTTTGATTTGGTATTTTTTTAGGGGAAAAAGAATGAAAAAAGGAATAGCTGTTTCAGAAGACAGTGACTGAGGAATGGAAAATCTGAATCTGAATCCTGTCAGGTTGAGGCAAGAATAGGTCCCAGGCTTCCCATGTAGTCTGAATGTTGTAACCAATAGGCTATTATGCAAATACCCAATGGCACTGAGATATAAAGTGACTGTGATTACTATGCTTTGTTCTGAGCTCAGTGCTACCAGTGTGTGGGAGGTATGTTTAAAGTAGACAAATTGGATCCAACCTCGTTTAGTTTGTATATCTCCCCCAAACCTTAGCTCTCCAGATGCTCTCTTCAGTGAAGGTGGCCGATCTTTTGAGAATGTACACCTGTTGCTGTTAGAGGAAGAGATATAATGAAAGTTTAAGCACTCCCTGAACTTAGAGGCATTATAGTTAGGATTTTTTTTTTTAAATGTCTTAAATTCAGTTTCCTAGATTTTAGATTGGATGGCTTCAAACCTTTTCTGGGCCACAATGGTTCATAAAACCTTGCAGCCTTGAAATAGTTATTCATCATAAAGCAAAGTCTTAATAGAAAAAGATGATTTTCTGTTGATTATTACTACTGCAGACAATTTATTTTCAAGAATGGTTCTGACAGTCAGACTTAAAGATTTCTGTTCCCTCTGAGGGTAAACCTTTCCTCCTTCTCATAACATTGTGAAAGGTGAAATATTTTTATTTCATAGACCTTCCTGGGTTTGTTGTCACAAAGCTGAACCTTATTAATTTGCTCCCTTCCCCACTACATTTTTTGTGGATGTTGTTTTTTTATTGTTGGTGTTAGTGGTTGTTTGGGTTTGGTTTGGTTTTTTTTTTTTTTTTTCTTTTTTGTTAAGGGCTGGTGTTTTTTTGGTCTTTCTGGAGGGTCCTTTTGATTACAAATGGCCCCAGATAGTGCAAAGAATAAAACATAGCTGACTCTGGTTAGGCTGAAGTTATATTAATGGAGTTGCTCAATTAAGTCTTGAAAAACTCATGTAATTCATGTTTGCAAAATCATTTTAACCAACTAAATTTAAAATAACAGTAAATGTGAGAAAATGAAGACTTTTTTTAACAAATGGTCTAACTGTAGACAAATCACAAGTATGGGCAAGGCGTTATTTTAAAGACTTGTTGCAGTGGATATTTCAGGCTGATTTGATTTATTTCTCAGGCAATAGTGTTACCAAATAACCATTAATAATATGCTGTTACAATTAATAAAACACCAGGACCCACTTTTAACTTCCATCATTTCTGTGCTTTGAGGCCTTTAAATTTTCTTCAGGAAAAGAAGTGCAAGTTGCTACTTAAGGGTAGTTTTGTTCAGATTTATTAATATTGTTCTGGAAGTGTGTATCAATATTTACTATATATCAGTATTCTCACATAGATAAAACACTTCTGTGAGATTTATACACAGGAAAGAGTATATTTAATATAGGCTGAGAGTAGAAAAACTTGGTGGGTAAACCAGATGTGTATACAGAGTTATACATAAAGGAATATGATATCATAGCTTATTCTAAACACTGATTGTTTTCTTCTGCTGAGTTACAAGATATAAGAAAATTATCTTAAACTGAAAAATAAGAAATTAATTTTGTCAACTTAGGTTCTGCAGTAGCATTATATTCAGGCCTATAAAACCATGCTGACCTGGTCCTGTTTTGTAGTGTAGTCTACAGCATTGTGCACTTCTGTTCATGACTCTGTTCATCCACACAGTCACTTGAATATGGGCTATATTCTTTTCTTTTAAACATATACTCCGGCTTTCATTTAATAATAGTTCTAAATGACTGCAAAGTAGAACTATTTTGCTATTAATATGCTGCTAATTGGTATTGTGTTTTGAGAGAGCAACAACAACAACAACAAAAGCTGACTAGGAAATTAACTCAGTTTAACAAATTATTACCTTAAGAATAAAGTGAAAATAGATTATTTTTCTTCTGATCATAAAGTAATTTTAATACATCTTCATAAGAAAAGTTTGGGGACAAAGTTTCAGTGAGTTGAAATTTCTTAGCAGGATTGTGTAAGAGTGATAAACAGATAATAGAATATTTCTAGGGAGGCAAGTCTTGTTTTATCTTTTCCCATTAACTGATGCTACAAGCACAAAGGAGCTCAAAATATCATTGCACTATGATTTAAATACTTAAAGTCTGGGCATTTTCCAGTCAATACTATATGAAGCCATTAATGGAAAGAGATCATGTTATTGAGTATAAGAGCTTGAGATATTTTTTTCCTTTTTCTACCGATAGTGATAATTTTCCATGGGCAAATATATTACAAGATAATTTAGGAATAATATTTGTATGTGAATTTCTTTTTTTTTCTTTTTTAAATTTAAATTGTGACCCATTTAAAGAGATCTAAAGTCCAAAAGCTTGTCTGCACATTCCAGGTCTAACTAGACATATTAAAAAGAAAAAAATGCTTTTCTTACATTGGAAATATATTATTAACTTGTGAGATTTCATATATATTTGTATTTGGGTCAAGAAAAGATTAAAAATATTTGTAGTTACGGGATAGGAAAACAATTATGAACGCAAAGAGAAAGACAGCAACATTTAGAAAGTACAAAGGATGTATATGTGATATAGCAAGACATCCATAAGAATGTTTTTGTTAATACTTGCTTGCATCAAATTTTTGACCTCTCTCTTGATATAGATAACTCTCACAGACTTAATTTAATCTTGCTTCCCTTATTCAACTAAGTAGTTTTGATGATGAGAAAAGATCTGTTCAGCAAGCAAGAACTGATAATGAAGACCGCAGAGTTAGTAGTAACCTCCACAAAAAAACTGCAGTCTTCCAGAAAATGTGTTAGGCTAGATACCTATGTCTGCCATATCTGTACTCAGAGATAAGAAAAATATTTTACGACTTAATACAGAAGTGACTGTAGGTTATTTGGCCTTGTGCTTTAGTCTGAAACACCAGTGCATTTCATGACTAGAAAGGTATTTGCCCAAAGAAATATGCGTTTATTCAGACATAAAAGAAATATAGAATTTCCCTACATGTACTGAACTTTAGAAACATGCCAACTAATGCACTTGAAATATTAAGCCCAGGGGCCTAGCAAAACTCTGCTTCTCTTTTGAAGTTCTGGGACTGATCCGGGGCTTTGAATTACCCCATCTTCATTGATTCCAAATCCAGAGGTTTATTTTTGGGTTGGGTTTTGGGGGGTTTTGCTCCTTTACAGGGAGTTTGATAGTTTCTCCTCATCAAGTCACAGTTTCAAAGCTTCCAAGGTATTGATAGTAAGTCTAATAAGCTGTAGAAGCAGTGTGTTTTATTTAGGATAGTGAAAAAGAAGGACCTGAAACTTGTGAAAGGAGCCAGTCCTTTCTGTGAAAAGTTCCTGGCCAATCTCCACGTCCTTAGCAATGAAAGAGAACTGTAGTTCTTTGTTGTCAACTGTGCGAGCTCCTCAGAGAATAGAATTCATGATCCTACTCAAATAATCCTGTGTAAACCTGTGAAATTATTGTGAATTCCTACATGTCATCTGGAGCATGACTAACCCCCGTGCCTAGGTGTATCACTCTCAAGTTCTTATGATAATCTTCAGCATTTGGTTATCAGAAGGGAAAAGGAATGTACTATGATATTCAACTGTCAAGGAGACAGTTAGAGACAAATCCCCTTCCCTTCATAGATTAAGAACTTGCACTGCTGTTTCAGATATCAAAAAGTTATGTGCATGATAATTTTAACATTAACAATTGGGCTGAGACACCAAAATGTTCATTATGTGAATACTGCTGTTACGTGAAATTCCATGTAGTCTGCAAAGCCACAGCTTTTACCTACTGTGAAAAGAGTGGTCTGTAATATATTATGTTTACGTTCTGTTTTTCATGATGTGTTACAATGGTCAGATGGTGTCACCTATTTTTTGTGGAGTTTGGAGAGGGGGAAAAAAAGATTTGAAAGCTCTTTTAAATCTAGAAGAAGTAAAGCATGCTTGCACTCTTTTATCATTAATGGGACAGGACTCAGTATCTTTCCTATAATCGTCAATACTTTAAAGACTCAAGTATTAATAACGGATTTTAACATCACTATTTTTGTAATTAAAGTATTTATGCAGCTTTTCGGAGGTGTGGATTAATTTTCATACCAAGAATAGTTAGGTTGAGTTGAGGAAAAAAAAACAACTTGATCAAAAGTTCTCTATACAAAAAGTGATTGATATACATAACAGTAGAATTGAACTTATAAAATCAAAGTGAACATAAAATGGCCTTTTATGTCCCCTTGAAACATAAAATTGTTTCCTTAAGTTAAGATAAAGACTGATTGGTCATTTTTGCAGCCCCAGAAGATGTGCAGAGTTTGAGAACGTCTTCATCCTTATGTTCATGTTTACTTTTTCTTGGTTTTATTAATACAGACAGAAGAAATGGCCAAGCTATTTCTCTTCTGGTCTTTCCTCAGCTTTCAGACATTTTGGTTTTTGCTGATACTGTTCTCACAGGTGTAAGAATTGATACACTTCTCATACTGTTAAAATAAAGACAATTTGTCAGAATTGTAGTGATCTTAATATCTAACAGTAGTAATACAGTATGGGCAATAAAATTTAATAAATAATTTCTTTTTACAATCAATTCAAAAGTATTCTTACAAATAAAAATAAACAAGTGGGAATTATTCCCATTATGAAAAATGTATAGAACTCTTTTACATGTGAAAATAATTTTATTAATGCAGGTTTTACTTTCAACATAGTCCCAAAAATGTGTGTGTATATATAATATATAATACCTCTATTTTTAGCATGCCTACTACTGGTTCTACTTAAAAATATTAAAAAGTTAGATTGTTCAGAATTATGTCTGCAGCTTTGGTATGCCTACACATAACTGAAGCCAAGAGATAAATCTGCTTCTTATTTTAAAGAATATAGACTAGAAAAAAAATATTTTAAACTACAGTTAATATAGACTTCCAGCTTCTTCCATGAAGGGAGAACTCCCTGCCTGTTCATTCAGGTCTCCATCAGGTTACATAAGAGCAAATAATATTTTTTTTCTTTCTTGGAATTAAAGAATATTTATTTACATGTGCAGTTTTTTAGAGGGAGTTCTCATAAATGTTCTATTTACTTAGATTTCTAAGTTAGAATAAAAAATACTGATTTTGTTTTAAGTGAAATCCTTTTATTACTCGTTTCCCAGCAAATAAAACACTTGTAAGGGTTTCCTTTTTGTTTTTAATGTATTTAGCAATCATTTTTGTCTCCATAATTTGTGAAGATAATACGTAATCTTTTGGTGTTCATTCCTTTTGCTAGAATACTTATAATATCAGGTTAAAAAAAAAATTATAGAAAATTCTCATCAGAGTTTGTATATTAGATCAAATTATTTCATGGTATCAATTCCACAGAGCCCAGAGAAATGCTACAGTATTTTCCAAAAGTAATGGATCAATCCCATGTCTAAAATAAGCATACAAGTTTTCCCAGAGAGAGCAATGGATTGACTTGCATTTTCTGAGTTTGATGCATAGTTAAAGGTATTGATGAGTTGGAAAAGTGAGTTCATCATCTCATCAGGAAGCCATGTAAGAGATGGTCATCTAGGCCAATGTCTGTTTGCAAAAGAGACAATGGAGAATGACAGTTATAGGTGATTCATATCTGGATAGACTTTAAGATAAAATGGCATGAATCACACTACTAAAATACTTGACTATCTCTAAAATGGGGATCGTGATGACTAGTTTATCATACAAGACTAACCTTGGGTAGTTACAGTTAACTAAGAGTAATTCCATCCACAGTGGTTTCACATACAAACATAATCTGACATCAGTAAGAATTCTAGAAAACTGTGCTACTAAATTCAGAGGAAAAATCAAGTCTGTGTTCAGGAGTGATGTATACATAGATAACCACCACACTTTCAGTGAAGTGTGAAGAATGTTTTACAAAGCCATAATGGGAAAAAGTAAATATGTAGAACAGGTCTGTATATTGAGAAAGTGTTGTAGGATGTGATCAGCTGGCCTGGTAGATGTAGAATTTTCAGCTTGAAGCAGATTGAAGTAATTTTGAAGCAATGCCTTTAGATTATGCTGCAGATGATGAAGAAATGGTGTTTGCAGATCAAATTATACATGGCAAAGGGAAAACATTACTCTTAGGGGAGCTTGAATTCTGCGAAATAAAACAGGGATGCTAAATCTGAAAAGTGACTTTATGTTTTCCAGTGTTGCATATTTGCACGTGATCTATTTTCTTTAGAAAATAAATCCAAAACAAAAACCCAACATATTTTAGCCTCTAAAGTATGGATGATATGTACAAAAAGAGAGAGAAAAAAAGGAAAAAGCTAAATATTAACACATATTTAGGTTTTGTTTTTAAAACTTTAGATAGCTATAAAAAAAAGAGTAAGGTTAAATACTGAAATTTCCCTTTAAAAGACATCATTAAACTAGTAAGCATGTTTCTGAAGGACAATTATACTAATACTGAGAATTAATTCAAGATGGGCTGAATATGGATTCCAGACATGAAGAATAACTTTAAAAAATCCTTTCATAGAATGTTCTATGCTGGAAGGGACCTCTAGGGTTCATCNTTACACTGTTCTTGTGCTGGGGGGCTCCAGAACTGGATGCAGTACTCCAGATGAGGTCTCACCAGGACAGAGTAGAGGGCCAGAATCACCTCTCTTGATCTGCTGGCCACAGTTCTTTTGATGCAGCCCGGGATGTGACTGGCCTTCTGGGCTGTAACTGGACATTGGTGGCTCATATCCAGTGTTTCATCCACCAGCACCCCCAGGTCCCTTTCCACAGGACTGTTCTCCAGTATATCCTCTCCTAGGCTATACTGATAATGCTGGTTACTGAGGCCCAGGTGCAGGACCCTGCACTTGGCCTTGTTGAACCTCATCAGGTTCATCTGGGCCCACCTCTCAACCATATCCAGGTCCCTCTGGATGACATCCCATCCCTCTGGCATATCAACTGCACACCCCAGCTTGGTATCATCCGCAAACTTGCTGAGGGTGCACTCAATGCCATTTTCAGTATCATTAATGATATGTCAAAAGCCTTGCAGAAGTCCAGATAGATGACATCCATTGGTCTACCCTTGTCAACCAATGCAGCCACTTCATTTTAAAAGGCCACTAGGTTGGTCAGGCAGGACTTGCCTCTAATAAAACTATGCTGACTTGCTAGGATTACCTCCCTGTCCTCCATGTGCCCTAGTATATCCTCCAGGAGGATCTGTTCCATCATCCTCCCAGGCACAGAAGTGATGCTGACAGGGTAGTAGTTCCCAGGGTCTTCTTTTTTAGCCTTTTTAAGGATGGGCACAATGTTACCCTTTTTGCAGTTGCAAGGGACTTCACCTAACTGCCATGACTTCTCAAATATTATGGAAAGTGACTCAGAAACTGCATCAGCCAATTCCTTCAGTTACTCTGGGATCCACCTCATCAGGTCCTGTGGACTTATTTATGTTCAGGTTCCTCAGGTGATCATGATCCTTGTCCTTGCTAACAATTTTTTTGTCTTTCTTTGCCCCAGCTTTTACCTCTGTGGCTCTAGTTCTTTATTTATGAAAGTCCTCCAACTTGGGAGTTCAGTGTTTTGGGTTTTTTTACCCCTAGTTTTTGTGCCTACAGTACGCATGTGTGCTATGGGGATTTTTTGAGAAGCAAAACCTTTTTTTCTATTTATGATACCATACTCCACACCAGTTCTAAGCAACTGGAAGCAGCCATCACAGAGAAGTCACTGACCCTTCATATGACTGGGCTGGAATGTGTAGTAGTGTATGAGGATGAGGTACACATAGTCACTGGCAGTCTGAGAAGCTGCATGAAACTTGACCATGCTTATTGAGGAATATATCAGTGGATATATTGTCTGTTCTAAAACTAGAATTCATATGCAAAATATTGTGTCATAACAGACTGGTTTAGATATTTTCATACAGGTAGCAGAGACATAGTAACTCAATCTCCCAAACACATTTTAAGACAGAAATTTTTTTTTCCTTTATTTTATTTGTTGTTGTTGTTGTTGTTGTTGTTATTATATTGGTTTGGTTTTGTTGTTTTGTTAGTTGTTTATTTTCTTCTGAAAAATAAATAAATAAATTATATTTGCATATACAAGTGAAATAATAAATTTTAATATTCGTCTAGGAATTGAAAGAAAACAGCCATAAACATGTCATGCCACTGTTATAATCAGTGGTGCTATTCAGCAAAATCATGAGTAACAGCAACAAGTGCAATAAATATTATCACAGCAGATATCCTTCATGAATGCCACAAGAACAAATAAAAATACTAGTGTGTATGGAATTTCACTGGAAATTCTTTTATTCACAACTAGTTTAAATGCTAAACAAAGAGGACCAAAAAATATCTCTATGCTAGTAGAAAAATTTAACAGGCAGGTTAGTAAGAACAGAGGATGTTCTCACATAAAATATTAAAATATAAACATTAAATATTAAAATATTTAATTTTACATATTAAATGAAATATTAAAAAAAACAAACTGATAAAATACTGTATTTTTTAAAGTTTTCTTTTTTTCAGTTTGAAATCTAAACAGTTTTCTTACAAAGGACACAGAGATTATCAACTCTTACACATAAACTAAACCTGCAGGATTATATCACCAACACCTGCCTGCTTATTTTAGAAACACCGATTCATCCAGATTTCTTAATTACAGAGTTACTATAGAAACTCTTACTGTTAGGAGATCAAACATCTGCTGGAGATGCCGATCTACTCTTGTTTGCTGTTCAGCTCAACTGTTTTTATATTTGTAAGTGGTATGCTCATATCTCCACTTTAGACATATATGGATTTCACAGTTCTGACCACACATCTCTACAGATTAAGGAAAAGCTGTGTTTTATTCATCAAAACCAGTTTTGTTCGAGGACTTTGTCAATAATTTCTGTCACTACACTTTTTGAAAGGTAAATATGTTTTACAAGGTTATGTTTGAAAATTTCAGTCATGTCACTTTTGCATCAAGGATTTCCTTCCCACCATGCAAACACAGTATTTCAAGGTTTCAGACACCTTCTCCCACTGTGCAGTTGGCTATTATCCAATTATTTCATAAATTGCTATGTCATAACTGACTAATTAAAGAACTGACCCGTAATGGCAAACTTCATTCCTTCTTGAGAAAAGTGTGTGTTCTGTATAATCCATATATCATTTTGCATTTGTGGGGAACGACTTTCAGAAAAATTTCAGTAGCGTTGTGCTAAACTTGCGTGTGTGTGGCCTTCTGCAACTTAACACTAGCCCAGCTAGTTCATTAAGGGAGTTATATCATTCTTATGTGAATGTCAAAATCCAAAAATAAATTTCCAAGGTCACTCTACAATTCATAGCACCTGTAAGTGTATCAAAAAGACATATTTGAAAGAGTCAGCACAAATTAGGCACGCTGATCCAAACTAATAGTTCAGTGAACAGAGACTGTGAAAATTAAGGACTAGGCTATTGTATTCTTAGAAACAGCTGTTTTTTACTGAGAAGAAAGAATTTATTCATTATAAATTACTGCTTAATATAGTTTCATGGTTGCAATCTGATTCATGAGCTTGTAGTCCTTTCGCTTGTTTCTTATTGGAACAAACAATAATAGAAATATTTTATACAAATATTAGCTCTGTTAAAGCTCACATAGTATGAATTAATTGTCACAAAAATGCAAAGAAAGGTCTCACAAAGAAAGGGAAATCTATGGATGTTAGCTCTATATATTTTTCATGAAGGCAATAATATCCAAAGCTTAAGAATGGTTGATATTCTTCTTAATAATATGCAACTTGTTAGTGTCTTTCAATGAAGTATAAAAGTGTTAAATCCTAAACCCTATTCATTTGATGCTATTCAATATCTGTCTTGGATAACCTTAGGTGCTCTAATAGTGTTACGAGGTATTCCCTCTACAGTGGTATCTCCAGGAGAGCAACGTGAAGAGCATAGCGGGACTGACCAAAGTCCATCAAGTCTGGTACAAGTTTAGGACAAGGGGAAATGTCATCAAGTTGTGACAGGTGGGGGTTTAGGTTGGATATTAGGAGAAACTTCTATACCAAGAGGGTTATCTAAGACTGGAACAGGCTGCCTAGGGAAGGGGTTGAATCACCATCCCTGAATGTATTTAAAAGCTGTCTAGATATGGTTCTTAAGGATATGGTGTAGTAGTGGCACTGGTAGAGCTAGATAATGGTTGAACTTGATGATCTTAAAGGTCTTTTCCAGCCATAGCAATTCTGTGATTCTGTGGTATTGTATCTGCATCACTGGCTAACAGCAGATGCCTAGGAAAACTTCAAGAATATAAGCATGCTTTTCAACATGCACTTCCTTTCTTCTAGCTATGTGCACCTGGGAGACTTTCTAAGCCAGAGGTTTTATCCTTCCTTTTAAAATGCTCTGACACATTTATTTTTTCATTTACTAATTTCTTCTTTCACTACATTGTAATTGCTTTCTTGCTCAAGTGAGTTCTACAGTACAGTCATGCACTAAGTGAAAATATTTCTCCTTTTGTTTTGAATTTACCAGCAAAAGGACTTTTGACTAATGAAAACAAAGGAAAGAAAAATGGAACAGAAGAATACTTTTCTTACCCTTGTGGTGCTATAGACCTCTCTCACTTCCCCCCTCAGAAGTCTCTTGCAGACTAGAAAATCTGAGTCTATTTGGTCTCCTCTATAGAAGCTATTTCATACCTTCAGTAATCCTTATACTTCTTATCTACGCTTTTTCTAATAAGTCTGTGGATTTGAATTTGCATGCAGAACTCAGATTATAGAGTGGACATAAATAGGGCTTAATGGTACTTTCTATTCTGAGTCCTAATAGGTAGCTTAGACCCTATTGCTGTATGTGCAAAACTGGGCTTTTCCTGGGCATGGTGTTACTGTACCTGTGTCGACATGAAATTTCTCAGTATCACAAAGTCTGCAGGTCTCATGTAGGCTTTCTGTAAAGCAAAGCAAGTGGAATGACAGCTGAAATTCACTATCTATTGCAACTAAGCAGCCAAAGAATCTGGAAAAGGGTTTAAAAAAATACAGTACACAGACCTTTTCCTTGCACCTTCTTTGATTCCTAAGTACATATACAATGTTTTGCCTTGGAAGTATAGAAATATCTAACCAATTTAGTGTCATTAAGGAGACTAGATTCAAGAGTAAACAGTAAAATACCTTCACCAAATAAATATTTGAAAAATGAAAAAAAAGGAAGGGAGGAACGGAAGGGAGGGAGGGAAAGGAGGGAGGGAAGGAAGGAATGTGGTCAGTAGAATCAGCATATGTGTTGGAAATTCAACTGGTGTTAATCACAGAATCATAGAATGCCTTGAGTTGGAATGGACCTCTAAAGGTCATCTAGTCCAACCCCTCTGCAGTGAGCAGGGACATCCTCAGCTAGATCAGGTTGCTCAGAGCCTCAACAAGCCTGACCTTGAATGTCTCCAGGGATGGGGCCTCCATCACCTCCCTGGACAACCTGTTCTAGTGTTCCACTATCCTCATAGTAAAATCCTTCTCCCTAATGTCCAATCTAAATCTACTCTTTTCTAGTTTTAAACCATTACCCCTTGTCCTATCACTACATGCCCTTGTAAACAGTCCCTCCTCACCTTTCTTGCAGGTATCCTGTGGGTACTGGAGGGCTGCTATAAAGTCTCCCCAGAGCCATCTCTTCTCCGGGCTGAACAACCCCAACTCCCTCAGCCTGTACTTATAGGAGAGGTGTTTCAATCCTCTGATCATTTTTGTGGACCTATTCTGGATGCTTTTCATGAGGTCCATGTCCTTGCTGGGTTGAGGGCTCCAGAGCTGGATGCAGTACCCTAAATAGCTGGACACAGTACTCCAGTTGATCTGATGTGATGTAGCTAGTTAAGATATGCTGAATTATATCAACAAAAAATCCGCAGTGTGACAACAAAACAGTTGGTTTGAAGAGGGTAATGCTGAGATAAATCAAGGGTATTTAATGATAAACCTCTTTTGTTGATGACATTTTCTTTTAGAAATCACAATGAGGGGAGATTTGGTAAGCAGGTGTGGGAGTATCTCATATTTTCCAAGTGCTGTGTTTGAAATGTGGTTATACATTTATACATGACCTTTGAGGTTCTCTTTCCTGGCTCTAGTTGTTTTAACAGCCTTACAGAATCAACACTATAAATGCAAACATAGAAAAATACCTGCTAAGTCAAATGACAAAAATCACAAATTTTATTTGCTTAAATTGTTAATAATTTTATGTATAATAATTGTGCTCATTCATCGCCAATTTTTGATTATAAACTATACAATGCAGTGAAACTTACATTTATTTTCAAAGTACAATAATACATCAGATTTTTCTGTGACACTGTAAGAACATTGTTTGTATGGAGTAGATGACTCTAGCTGACAACTATTACCATGAATTACACATCTTCTTCAAGAATAGGTTACAATGACACAAAAGAGATATTATAGTTCCTGTGTTATAGCTGAAGCATGAAATAGCATTTGGCTGTCTGTCCAGAAAGCCACTGCTAAAAATTTAATTTTACAGTTTCTGCCATAAGAGGCCATACATTCAATGTTTTTCATATATGTATGATCACATTCCTCTCTGAATAAGGAGAACTGTAGGTAGCAGGGTAAACTGGGAGTGAGGTGTGGTAAGGACATGACAGAGGTGAGTACTTTCAGAATTTCAAGAGTAAATCATGCAGCTGTAGTCTAATAACTAGTACAATGTGATTGAATCAATAAATTATAGTTGTATAAAAAGTCTGACATTGGCCAAATTTTCTATTTTTAGGGACAAGAAGAATTTTTAAATAGTTAAAGCTTGTTTTGTCGTAACTGCTAATTGACTAGACACCTCCACTAAAATAAACACGTTGTTTTCACTGATGTTTTCTCTGCCTTTTTATGTTTCGTAACAGAAATGTGCCTGTCAGATGAGATGTAAGACAGGATGATAAAATGTAGTCTGATTTAATATAAGTGAAAATTAACATTTTAAAGCCTTGTCCTACTCTTATTGATGGCTATGCACAGTCTCCCAAAGGCATGTGTATTTCTATTGAGCCATGCCAATCGTTTTCCTCTCAGATTTTGTCTCCTTCTGGAGGCAAGCCAGATACATAATTAATCTGAAACCATACATACGAAGTTAATCTTCCTCTCACTGAAGTCGATAGAGCCCGTGTCATTGATTTCAAAGAGGGTATGATCACACTCCTGGCCGCTTCAATAGTCAGATATATTGTGTTGTCATTCAGAAAAGCTAGGATCTCATAATCATTCCCTTGCACCAGCCATCACACACATACCTCATCTATTTTAATTAACGTTACATCCCTTGATTGTTACAAATATCAAAGCTTTTATCTCAGGCCTAGAGAAAGAATAGGCAATGTTTCATTTTTACCTTGTCCAGAAAATTATTTGCATTAGAATACTTATGGAGGAAGAGTCATAGGTAACTCCCATGAGGGGTAAATTAAAAATGTCCTAGAGAAACCCACTTCCATGTTGTTTGTGGAAACTGTGACTATGAAATGTTGGAATAGTTCAGATGTCTGAGGGCAATTCTGCACCACAGACCAGGCACTCACATGGTGTATCAGCCTACATTTCACCCACCCTGGCACAACCATCTTTAGCAGTGCCAACATGAATAGTGTCTATGTGCTGTGCTTCTTCTGGCTTTCTGTGTCCTGTCAGTCACACAGGCTCCTGAGGATGAGTCAGTGAGGTAGACAGCTTTTTTCTTTTATACAGTATTTTATGTAAAATGAACATAACAGGATATTGCTTGTAATATGTCTGCAAAGGGTAGGTCTCTTCTATCTATTTCAAATATGCCTTAATTAAGGATTAAAAATCTCTCTGAGCAATCCAGTTCAGATAGTGCTTATGTGTTGTGATGTACAGGCAGTATGTGAGGGCAGCAGCTGGATGAAAAGGCCTGAAGGTGTGTAAATTCAGTTTTTGCAATTTCATATGCTTCACTTCACATAACTTGTTGAATATCTGGGTGATATTCAATTTGTTATTTCAAAACAGCATCAACCATAACTTTGAATAGTATAGGCAAAATAGCTCTGACAAGTACAATACCTCATGAAGTACTGCATTGTTAAAAGAAATAATTGCTTTAAGTACATAATATCATAAATATCCTCTTGCATACTTTGCCTTTCCAATTTATACTATCATGTATATTTCTCAATTTATTTAAATTAAATTAATTATGTAAACTTTTATTTCTGTAATCTATTGGAATCGTGGATGGGCTGAATGTGTTTAAATAGTAAATAGGTAAATGTATACATTATTTAGAAAGTTTTATTCTAATGAGCTGTACCTTAAAGCAAATGCTAATTGCATTTTTGTCACAGTTGGCAACATTACTTGCTATTCTTTACAAACCTAAATAATTGCTTGAGATATACACGATGGAAAACATAAAACTGTAACATGGAATTTAGCATGGGAGAAATAAAACATGATGTTATATACATACAGAAAAATATTTTATTCTTTAATAATTATTTAATAATTTGCTCCAGTATGAACCGGGGTCACAAAATCAGAATTGCACCATTTTGTCACACATTTGAATTGGCATAGATAAGATCAAAGGATATGGAACAACGCTGCATCACACCTGTAGTTATGTAACTGTGTTTGTTGCTGGTGGTGCAAGATGGTGGTTAGCCACTCTCAGTTCTGAGTATTGCTATGCATAAATATCAGCTACTGGCATGCCAGGCACAGGAGCTGCATCACCCTCCATTCCATCCCGTTGCCCCATTGAAAACAGTAATTACTTGAATACTGTTCAAACATATCAGTAAGATACAAAACATAAGGTACTAAATTTTCTGTGGTTAAGATTATTAAAGCACATTATTTCAGTTCCAGTCTTGAATGTCTCAGGCAGCTGTGCTTTGAATTTATAATCTCCAGGGACTATGTGTCTGTTGCATCATTCCCACCCTAATAATGAATGTCATAGACTTTTTTGAGTGTAAATTTGTTAACATCAGAATTGCAAAGAAATTCATATTTTATAAATGCACATATTGTCATAGTAGCTATATTTTGCTTATATTTAACTTTGATAATGCTGTAATATTGTTTACTGTTACATTAAGTTTTCAAAGAACACTCTTTCTTATACGCACATTGCAGAGGACAGTAATGCCCATATTCTGATTTATATAAAATACAAATCTAAGCAAGCAACACAATTCTTTGTATGGAAATAAGACACTTGTCAAGAATGTTTCATGATATCTTCCAGCAGATCTATAAAATAACTTTTCTTTTTTTTGATGCAAAAGCTAAAATTCTTCCTGCAAATTGCAAAATTGAATTTGTATTAACAAAGGTGAGTGTTTTAACACTTCAGTTCTAAAAATAACTTCCATCCTTAAAATTAACCTTCTCTAATCACTGTTGAAGAATTTATTGCCACTCATTCTCTTTCGTTAAGTTATGACCTAGCAATCTAATTTGGAAGATAATATTTGTCCCTCTCACTTGATGCTAGGCAACTCTGCACTGATAAATAGAGCACACTGAAATAAAAGGTTCTGTTTAAATGCAAAGAAAACATAGATTAATGTGGCAGAGATCACAATTTTAAAACCTTTTCTGGACTGATTTTATGGTCACACAGACAAAAAGGTGCTGGGAAGTTTTCTGGAAAACAGAAGAGATGCACAAAGTAATAACTGAGGGAACAAATGGTAGTTGACATAGCTGATGCTCACGGAGCAGTTACAAGGAGACAAATGTTTTTTTTCCAGTTTTCAGACTGGGCTTTTTGATGATATACTCGTTTAATAATAGTATAAAACCAAACTGCTTGAACTGCATTACACTACTCAGCTTCATGATGTAGATATCCAGTGACAAAGATAGTAATTAAAAAACCTATTTTAAAATCCTGATATGTGAGCAAGGCTGTCAGTGATGTGGTCTGGCAGAGTGACAGCAATAAAAAATATAAAGTCAAAGTGACAACACTGAACAGACATCCTGTTTGTTGCAGGTGTCTGGCAGAAGGGAAATAAAGAAGTCCTCAGAGTAGCTTGCCTACAGTTGAGTTGCTCCTATTGCAGTGAAGCTCAGAGATAATTTGGATTATTGTCTCAGTATTTCAGAAACAATGGAATCTGCACTTTCCTTTTGTTTACCTGAGCCATACTATGTTCTCTCATTCTTCTATCAGATGTTGCTAAGCAACTGTAACAGTACTACTAGTGATGTTTACCTAAAGCCTTAATTCTTTTTTTTTTTTTTTGAAAAGTAAACAAAATCCACCATGTCCTAAGTGATCTCCATTTGCAGAATGAGTTTGCATCTGTGAAGAGTAGTCTTGTTCTAAAGGACACTAACTCTGTCTTTAGCTCAGTGTTTTACAATGTATGATTTTACCCTTTGTAAAAGAACTTTTTTAACCATGCCCTACATATTTCAGATCTGGTATACAACTTGCATTGTTTTAATCTCTTTTTAATCCATTTTCTTTCCTTTTGTTGATGAATGTTAAAAATAATTTAGTAAATGCAAAGGAAGAACAAAGAGAATTAAGAAAACATTTCCTTACTGGGCTGAAATAATTATTTTTGAAGGAAAGGGGATAAACAAACTTCATATAATCTATTTGCTTTTAACTGAGAAGTTACCGATTTGTCAGAAGGAAGGACGATTGAGCTGTAGCCTTAAGAGAGAGATTATGGTATTTTTATTTTTTTGTCCCTACTAGCGAGTGGCACTGAATTGCTAGTAGACTAAATTTTTACAAATGCATTAGAAGCCCTTTAAATAACTATTTTCCTGCAGAGAAACATATTTTGCAGCATTTTATTTCCCAATGAACTTGTGTAAATACTGATTTATTGGTCTTTTGGGACATTCCAGTATTGAAAAAAGAACATGAAATATCTTCTTGGCAGTATAATCCGGTTGATGTATAATCTGAATTTTAACATTGAGGACTTCATTAAAATAAAGAAAAGACTTCAACATGACAGCAATTAAGATGTTGTGCTTTGGTACACAACAAATCTACTATTATGGTAGGATTTGTTTCAGAACTTCTTGCTGAATAGTAATAATAATCTTTAACCTTCAGGACAATTTAATTTCAGTAGGATCCTGAGTAAAAGCTTAAATATATATAGGATATTATACACAAAGCTATTGCTTGACTCTCCAAGTACTAATCTGAGACTTTATAAACACTAACTTTTCTCTTTCCTCATTATAATCAATGAATATATATCCCGCAGCTAAAAATAAGGCCTGAATTTAAGGTATTTTGTAGACTGATGAAGCTTCAGTCCCTTTGTGAATGTCTAGATCAGAATTTAAGGTTATTGCATTCATTCATTCATTCTAGCATTTACCTATTGTTCATCTTATATGAGATGCATCTAGTTAAGGTCCTAGACTAGGCACAGAAAAAATTGCAGGGTTTGAATAGATCTGTATTTAAAAGAAATCAATCTAAATTTTGCAGTTTAGATGCCATTTTTCCTCTATTTTTAGCTTTAGTTGCCAAGCTACAGAGTATTTATCAATTCAAAGGCAATTGTTTGTATTAGTAAAAGGGTTGAATCTGGCAGCTGACTGAGGTGAGGATGCCCCCATCCCTGTGCCCTAGTTGCAGGCAGTGACAAGGCTGAACAACTTTTCCCAGTATGGAACACGTACACAGAGCACATGTATACGCCACATATACATGCATACATATGTCTGTTACACAGGTTAACAGGCAGACATGCTCAGTACTTACATGAACTCGGGCATCACCAGAAGATCTCATCCTATTTCCATTCTCTGTTTGAGTACATTGGAACCACCCACCCACAGATCTGACCATAACTCCTCTTGTGTCCATGCATCCCTCACCCCCTTCCCATTATGCCGTCATCCTTGGAGAAACACTCCTGACTTCCCCTCCATATCACCTGCTCACCAGCAAAACTGGATGGACCATATCCAGCACTCTCACCCTCATTCACACCTGTGCTTCACTGCAGACACAAATAAGGATAAAAGAGATGGTGGAGTCACAGATTGATCTTGCTATATATGCAAAGAAAGTGATTAATGCTGTTTTGTGCAGACTGCCAGAGGGAGCTAATCCCAAGGCAAGGTAGCTGAAGACATGGGTATCAGCAAGATCCCAGTAGGATTTAGGGACTGCTGAGCCCTCTCTGAAGGCTTTCCTGGAAAGAAAATATTAGTGCCCAAGAGCATTGCAGGAAAACTTTATAAAACTAAAAATTATTCCTCTTTTGAACATAGGTGGAGTAAGTAGCCTGCAAAGGAGCCCTGCTGGGCTAATAGTTATTCAGAATATAAAGGGAAGATTAATGAAGACATCAAAAAGTATATATGTTTTGTAATTACCATGCCTGAACTGCTTTCTATGAAAATTTCTCAATGCATCTGTTTAAAGTTGAAAAATTGATAGAACAAGTTATGGAACAAACAGATAAAATAATAATATCACAAGCACCATGTGTTATCCAGAGTTTAAAAGACAACTAAGGAAAAAAATTGCTGCACAGTTAATATAATCTCCAGCTTTAATTCAGCAGAGATACCCATAGTTAAAAGGGACAGGGGAGTTAAGGAACTAAAAGCTGGAACATACGAAACTTGGGTTAGAAAACGATATTAAAGAAAATAATCAATTGTCACATGGTTAAATACTATATACTGAACAAAAATCAAGGCTTTATTTTCAAATTATATGCTTTTCAAACCTATTTGAGTTCTCTGAAGGAGTCAGCCTGAATGTGGATAAAGGTAATTGGAATTCCAAAAGACATTAAAAAAGGCTCCCCAGTAAAGGCTGTAAAGGAAAAAAATAAAGTAGGACATAAGAAATCCTGTACATTGCTAAAAGGTTGGCTAAAAGTTGTGCCTAAGGAATAGTACAAAATGGCCAGTTTGTACAAGAAAGGGAGTCATCATGGCATCCCAGAGAGACCTGTGCTGGCATCTGTATTGTTCAGCATGGTCGTAAATGATCTGCAAAAGAGAATAAGCAGTGATGTATCCGTGATGACAGGAAGTTAGGAGTTAATGAAGTTAGTGAAGAACTACATAAAGGGACTTATGTGACCAAGTAAGGGGGTGATGAAATAGTTGGTGAAATTCAGAGTATATGTATGTGATGTGATGCTCATAGTTAAAAACCGTAGGAAGTTTACAGGGGAAAAATCATTATTAAAAATCCCAATTTTCCATGTAAAATGACAGGCTCTAGTGTCACTGTAATTCTAGAAGAAAGGGATCTTAGTTATAATACGCGGTCCTATAAAAATGTCAAGCTAATGCTTACCTTAGTAAAAGAACAGATCAAGTTAGTAGAGCAGAAGAAGGATTAAAAATGTCACTGCATAAATTATGTGTATACATTTTCAATAGATATCACAAAAAGTTCTTGTATCCCTGTCTTATAAAGGGCAGAACAAAGCTGCAAAATGTTCAAAGAAAGGTGATAAAATGGTTTTAGTACAAAGAACAGCTATATAAAGTAGAACTTTTGAACTTGGAAAAAAAAAGAAGCTGGGACATGATAAAGGTCAATCAGATGGTAAGTGGCATAGAAAGCATCAGTAAGAATCATCTGTGTGTCTCTTTTCATAGTAAAACTTAATGGGGCATCAAATGAACCTAACTGATGGTAGCTGCTGAACAAACACAAAGAAGGGTTTTTCATATTTTAGGATTCCCTCTACAATACATTAAAAACCCTAGAAGGTACTATAGACTCAGACGATGACTGGATGAGTTCATGGAAAATAAATCTGTCAAAGGATATTAAGCAGAAAGACAAGACTACTGAAATGTGTTTCTTTTAAGAAATCCCTGAGATGCAGATCTTGAAGGGGAGGAGAGGGGAGTTTTCCTTCCTAGGAAGGAAATCTACTCCCCTTCTTAGGGGAGTCCTTCCTAGGAAACTCCTTTAATTTACTGTTGGAGGAAGATAATGAGCTGAATGAGCCTTTGATCTGGATGAGAAAAACTGTTTTTATTTAGTTACTAAATTTACTAATAAAACTGTAACTCATATTAGAATCCACTTTAAAGAATGAGAAAGATAGGATCTTGCTAGACATTTCAGCTACCCTGTGAGTTGCTGCATTCCTCTGTAGCTGCAGAATGGAAGATGCTGCTCAGTCACAAGAAGAATAAGTGTGACTTCATTTTCTCATTACCATGATTGTACAAAAAGTCTTTAGCATCATTGACTTTACTATATTTTTTTTTATAGTTTGCTCATACAAAATCTTATCTTATCTTGCAAAAATTGCTTTCTATGTAAATATGTATGCATATACCTCTCAATATATATATCAGTATATTCCACAGAATACCTTATGAATTATAAGAAGAGAAGTGCTTGTGTTTTTGTTTGTTTATGTAGCAGCACTTGAATAAAACAAAATAAAATAACTTAATTAAGGAATCTGTACTTTACTAGTTCTAATTATTAGATACTGGTGAACAGAGACTGGTGGTGGTGATAGTCACGATAAATAAAAAGGCTGAGGAAAATAGCAGTCCAATTTTCAGAAAATATTTTGTAAGTTTGTATTTTGTGAGAGTTTATGCACAATCTAATTACAAGGCAGTACTTAAATTCTGATGATTCTTTGTGATTCTACCACCCATTTGATCTCAGCATTTAAGGCAAAATTTCATTGTGTTTTTTTCTTGGTGAGCTCTCACTTACAGGTCACAACTGAGAAATGTGGAGGTGCAAATAGGGCTGGTAGAGGATACGCAAAGAACCTCTCTAAGAATAAGGGTGAAAACAGTGTAGATAATTTTCAACTACAAGCCAAGAGCACCATTTTTCTTAAATTATGCTTTTTTTATCATAAAATTCAGCTTTGCTGAAATACCTTCTAACAGACAGCATATGACAGAAAATTAATGTTAAGAGCATTCTTTATATTCATATAAACAACAATGTGGTATCATATTAATAAAATTTTGGCATTCTAATATACCCTTAATTTAAAAATAATTAGGTGTACTGATATTGTACTGAATCAATGAGTTCATGTCTTGTGAAAAATGGCAAGGTGTTTTTCTGTATTTGAAACAAGGACAAGAGCTAAATTGATTGTATGGGTATGTCTTATTAGGGTTCATTCAGTCTACATTCTGTTCTGTGCTTACATTCATCCAAGAAGAACTACTTAAACTCTGCTGATGTTAATATTTCTCTGATTTTTTTTGTCAGTATTTTCATTTGCTATACTTTGTTGATACTTCCTATTATTAAGTCACCCCTAAGAAACAAAATATTCTTCATTAATCTTATTAATGTCCTCTCACTGGTCTGTAGTGTCTCTGCAGTCACTGGCATATTGCATTGCCAGCTCTTATCTAATTTGCTGCCACCTGTCACCATTAAGTCTCTTCATTCTTGCTCTCCATGTATATCCTCCTACTGAATCTCTCTTAAGTGACTGGATACTGACTGAATTTACTCCTTGACAGATGTGTAACATTTGGCAGTTCTGAAGGTTTTAGACTTACATATATTGACTAAATAGGTATTATACAGACAGCAGCTGATCCTTTTTTCCAAATACTGCTCTGTAATCATCTTTCATGTCTTAACCAGGAAGGGAAAGAGCTAGAAGGATGTCAGTTTTCTGTGCCTACACAGCTCTTAAAGGCTCATTGAGTATTGTTTAGTTCAGAAACAAGGTCCTTTTTGCAATTTTCAGTGTGCAGCAATAAGATTGCTATGAGTTAACTATATACTAAATGTAATCTAGGATTTTTATTGGTCTTTTTACTGAACACTAAGTATGTATATATATATGCATTATAAAATTAAGAGTAAACCTAAATAGCATTTCACAGTAATCATTTTCCTTTATGATTCTCCTTTGCCTTGTGTTTCTTGGGTGTTAAGTGAATAGGCAGCATGTTTATGAATAGTTTCAGAACTGGAGGGATATATATACAGGATAGCAAAAACTTGTCTTCCTGAAAGTCAGAAATGTAGTTAACATATGTCATTTGCATATGCAATTACATATGGTGTATTACATTCTTTATACACCAGAATTACAAATTTTTGCTGCTGAAAGGTGGTTTTGTCTTTAATATATTTTAGATGAATTGCTAATTTACACTTGATAAATGTCTTCTTTCAAAGTAACCCTTTCACACCAAGTGGTAGGAAAGCTGTTGTGCAGCCAAGCTTGCAAGGGGTACTTTACACAAATGAGTTTCTGGATATTGGTGACATGAAGTAGCTCATGAGAGTATTAGGGTGATGGGCTGTCACTACAATTTTTCCTTCCAGTTTTCAGAAAAAAAATTTCTGTAGTAAAGAAATTATTTTAAATTGCTTGTGACATTTTTATGATATTTCCCCTGTGGTTTTAGGAAGGTAAGCACGATGCAGAGCATCTGCAAAAATGCTGACAAGTTACAGTGAACAGTAGATAGCTGAAATTTTCATGCTAAGTTCATAGTGTAAGAAGTTCCTTCTTCAGAAATGTTTAATAATAATAAAGGCTTCCCAATTCCTCACAGCCTTTTTATCTTTTCATTAGTTTTTGTTATATTTGAAATTTAGTAGTAAAATACATATTAGTTCTTTAGTTTTAGCAGCAAATTCCTTTTATTATATTTATTTTATGAAGATTTAGAAACCTCCCACAAGCATTTGACAAAACTGCTGTGAAGTTAAAAATAAAATTGGAGACTGAAATACATTTCTGGTTGAGGTATAACAAAAAAAAAATCTGGCTTTATACTTGTTCTGAAGTACTTAAAATCCATGTAATAATCCAAGCAGTACAGTGCACAGAATGTCATTAAATGTTTCTCTGTTTGAATATTTCATTAACACTTCTCTCCAACTCCAAGACAGTACAACTGTTGTGTATGGGATTAACAAAATCAAGTAGGAAGTTAGCAAGAAGAGTTTTCATTGTAAGTAAAGATTTCTTGCTGTGGATTTCACGTTAATGAGCTACCATACCCTTACAAGGTCTGTAAGATGTAGGGTATATTTGACACTATTTCTCACAGCATTCTCCTGTAGAAACGAGGTGCTTGTGGCTTGGAAGGGCATCTACTTTGCCGGATTAAAAACTGGCTGAATGGACAGGCCCAGAGAATGGTGGTGAATGGAGTAAAACACACTTGTCTGCCAGGCACAAGTGGTGTTCCCCAGGGCTCAGCACTAGGGCCTGTTCTGTTTAGTGTCTTTATCAGTTATCTGGATGAGGGGATCAAGGTCATCCTCAGCAAGTTTGCAGATGAAACTGAGTTAGGCTGGTCTGTTGATCTGCTTGAAGGTAAGAAGGGTCTTCAGAGGGACCTAGACAAGATGGAGTGATGGGCCAAGGCCAATGGTATGAGGTTCAACAAGTGCCAAGTTCTGCACTTGGGTCACAACAACCCCATGCAATGGTATAGGCCTGGGGAAGAGTGGCTGGAAAGCTGCTTGGTGGAAAAGGACCCCTGGGGATATTGGTTGATAGATGTCTGAATATGAGTGAGCAGTGTGGCCAGGTGGCCAAGAAGGCAAACAGCATCCTGGTTTGTATCAGACATAATGTGGCCATCAGGACTAGGAACTGATCATTCCCCTGTACTTGGCACTGGTGAGGCCACACCTCAAATACCGTGTTCAGTTTTTGGCCCCTCGCTGCAAGAACAGCATTGACAGTGCTGCAGTGTGACCAAAGAAGGGCAATGAAGCTGTTAAAGGGTCTAGAGAACAAGTCTCATGAGAAGCAGTTGAGGGACTTGGGGTTGTTTAGCCTGGAGAAAAGGAGGCTGATGGGAGACATTATTGCTCTCTACAGATACCTGAAAGGAGGTTGTAGCTAGGTGGAGGTCAATCTGTCCTCCTGTGTAGAAAGTGATAGAAGAAGAAGAAATAGCCTCAAATTGCATGGAAAGTATAGGTTGGATATTAGGAAAAAATTCTGCACCAAAAGTGTTGTAAAGCATTGGAATAGTCTGCCACGGTTGCTGGTGAAGTCACCATCCCTGGAGATATTTGAAAGACGTGTAGATGTTTTTAGGGACATGATTTAGTGGTGGACTTGACAGTGCTGGGTTAATGGTTGGACATGATGATCTTAAAAGTCTTTTCAACGTAAATGATTCTATCTTTTAATGTCCAAACAAAACACATATGTCTGCTGAGTAAAACTTTAGCATTATTTGTTAAGAATCCTAAAAAAATAATGAAAATGAACATTTTCCTGATCACAGTAGAGATAACAGATAGCACTGTAAATG
Organism: Chloroceryle aenea; assembly: GCA_013399075.1. NCBI lineage: Eukaryota > Metazoa > Chordata > Aves > Coraciiformes > Cerylidae > Chloroceryle > Chloroceryle aenea. The sequence continues at coordinate 66,851 of VWZY01010235.1, forward strand.
TTATACCACAGAAATTTTGCTTTTCAAAGTATAAAAATCTAAATGTTGGTTGTACAAGAATTCATAATAAATGTGTGTTTACATTTTTCCCTCTGTGTTGAAAATATGTTTCCGAACAGCAGAAACTCTAATATTTTGGTATTTATATAAACACTTTATTAATGGCATTCACCAAAAAACCTCTGAATAATCTCTGGCAATAAAACTGTCAGTCTGTTCAATTTATGTCATCAAGGCTAATGCTTAAATTTCACATTTGGATGAGTAAGTTATACATCGTTAATATTACATAACCTCAAATAATGATTTGTTGCAGAAAAAGATGGTAAGTGTCTCAGAAAATCCATTGATGGGGGTTTTGAATCAAGAAGAATGGTATAAATACAATTTTATGTGATGTTTGTAATCTAAAAAAAATTTATAAATTAGGATTATGTATAGTTACTTGTATAAGAATATATACTGGGGAAGGGGAAAAACAACAAAATACCTATTTTTTTTTTCTTTTTTCAGGTCAGAATTGTGGTGGCTTAGTACAGGGACCAAATGGTACTATAGAAAGCCCTGGATTTCCTCATGGTTACCCAAATTATGCCAACTGCACGTGGATCATTATCACAGGAGAACGTAACAGGATACAGTTGTCATTTCATACTTTTGCTCTCGAAGAAGATTTTGATATTTTGTCAATTTATGATGGACAGCCACAGCAAGGCAATTTAAAAGTGAGGTAAGGTACCTTTTCTTTTTCTCATGAATTTAACTTCTGATGGTATGTTACAACTACACTGTGTTTCCTTACTTCTTCCCCAGCCAAGGGGATAGCAGTTCACCAAAGATCTCACAGCAAAAGATGTTAATCCAAGTTTCAGATCTTTATGGCCCAAGCTTGTGTATCAGTAATATCAGTTATACTTAAAATTTGCACAATTTGGGTTTAGTTTTTGTAAAGCCCCATGAGTACAAGAGTATGACATGCTGCAGTAGCTTATTTATATTCCCGTGATGGAACCCAGGTTTGATCCAGGGACCCTTTCCTAAATGCACCTTTCCTCAGTTTTTGAAAGAAGTGTTACTGAGATCATGCTTTACTTTTGTACCTTTCCTACAATATCTGAATCAAAGGATGAGCATTGCTGCTTGTGCTAACAGTATCCCAAGATCTCTCTGTGAGAGTATGCCATAGAAGAAATGGATGATACAGTAGTTTGTGAGAAGTAAAATCCCATTAGTGAGTGTTAGGCAACTTCTGGATATGCTTGCCAGACTAAGTCCTTAAGGTGACTATTGCCTGCCTTGCAGAGGAGTTGAGCTGTAAATTGTTTTGACTTTGCCGAAATGGAAATTCTTCTCTATCTCTAAGTAAATACAATTATTAAGCAATTAGGGACTTTTAAAGGTCAAAATCTGAGTTGTCTTAAATGCCCAAATACTACTGAGGTTACAAAGATGCTCTATGGGAGCATTTTGATCTTGAAGCTTTTCACAACTTCAGATTTTGGTGCATTAATCTAATTGTTGTCTTGTTTTGAGTTCCTTGGTCATTTGCTGGATTTGGACTGCAGAGTTGGAACACAAATATTGCTATTGGTGGTGCTCTGTCATTTTCTGTTCAGGCATGAGATTTATGGAGTACTGTAAAACACTGCTGTCAGTTCTGTTGTCTGATTATTATTTTACATGCTGCTGATTTATATTATACGGCTAAAACAAATGTGGGAACATCACAGATTTGTTCTGCATTTTAGTGAATATCATAATGTATTTTTGACAAGAACAATGTTCTGATTGATGGGTGACTCAGTTAAAAAAATTTTGAAAACTGTCAGAGGTAGGACATGGCTACTGATGCTTGACTTGCATAGTGTATGTGCTTCATTTACTGTTCTTAATTGACCTTTAATATTTGTATCACATTTATACAAGGATTAATACTTTTTCAGTCAAATGCTTTTATTATGAACAGCTAACATACCTGCTTGTTTTGCTCCAAACTGTTAATAGAAAATAGTTTCAAGGAGGAGCATCAATTAGCATTCAGTGGGTATGAGCATAGAAGACAGAAATTCCCAAGTACAGTCCTGATCCCACTGAAATCATCTCAATTGCCCCTGATTTCAATAAAACAAGGATTTCATTTCCAGTTTCCAGCAGTGAAGCAGATATTTTATTTATCCTTGCTTGTATTTGCCAATTAGTTACCTTCATAAATGGTATTGTAGGCAAAAAAAACCCAACACTTTAGCTGGCTTTGCAGCATACAGACATTCAAAAACCAGAATTCAAATGTTAGGTTTCTATTGACATGTCTGATATTCTGTGACATACCATTTGGTGCACAAAGCACATTAACAGGTGTACCCCTTCACAACTGAAAATTTCAAGGCAATTCACTCTGCAGATATTGGAAAATTATAGTCTTGGGTTTTTTTTGCTGACAGCATGCAAATGCAAGAGATCATCTTGGAACTTCTGCTTCACGGTATGCTTTATTTTTCATAGATAAAAATACACTACTAGGTTTTTAGTAATTATATTTCTTAAGCCATCATGCAAAATGTGGAGGTTTTCCTTAAAAATAGCTGTGTAACTATATAGCACACACAAACGATCATAATTAAGTAATATTCATGCTGTATTTTTTATAGTATTCTTCAGCTTCTAAAGCAAAACTGGATAAAAATGAATAGTGTGTTCAACCAGTTTACTGTGCTTCCTGAGGGACCTTTTTATATGCTAAATGTGCACCAGGATACTTTCAGTACATACTGATTTTAAAACCCACGGAAATAAAGACATATAAAAATATATCTAAATGATAAGGGAAAGGAATAAATTATTTTAAACTGATTGTGTGGAAGAAGAAAGGAGAAACAGGTAGCTGTAAGATGTATATGAACTTTTTCAGTTAGTGCATTATGAAAGAATATAGTGATTCAAAGGATAAATTAAACTACACAGGATGGCGGTCATTGGTTGTTGTACGCTATGTTAGGAAGAGGTTGAGAGGGGAGATAGTAGAAGGAACATCAATGTAAAGAAAAGATAAGAAACTATTTTGTATCTTCCTATTTTTCTAGATAAAACTCAATTAGCATTCTGTCATTCTGTATAATTACTGACATCTGCAGTCCAAAATTGTCCTTAAAAATAATGCTAGAACAGCTTTATTTTTATCACTTTAAATTTCATAGAACACAAACCAGGATTTGATATATATACTACATATAAATATATGTATCAGAAAAGCAACCTTCCCGTTCTTCAAGGAGTTAACTAACAGGACACCCTGGGAAATGATCCTAAGGGAAAAGGGAGCAGAGAAAAGCTGGCAGATCATTAAAGACACTTTTCATAGAACAAAAGAGCTCTTGATTCCTAAGTGTAAGAAATCAAGCAGGAAAGGGAAGAGACCAGCATGGCTGAGTCACGACCTGCTGGTCAAGATAAAAAGTAAGAGCAAGCTGCACAGACATTGGAAACAGGGATGGGTATCCTGGGAAGAATACAGAGATGCTGACCGATTGTGTAGGCATGAGGTCAGGAAGGCCAAGGCACGGTTTGAATTGAACTTGTCAAGGGACCCAAAAAATAACAAGAAAGGCTTTGTCAGGTACATCAATGAAGAAGGGAAGGTGAAAGAAAACATACTCCCCCTGAAGAACAAGAACAGGGAGCTAGTGACAACAGATGAAGAGAAGACTGAAGTTCTGAATGACTTTTTTTCCTCAGTCTTTACTGGCAACCTCTCTCCCAACACCTCCCAAGTCAAAAAAAACGCAAGGCAGGAATCAAGGTG
>VWZY01010235.1:70710-103683 GCA_013399075.1 Chloroceryle aenea
GTTTGATTTTTCAAATATTTTTCTTTCCAAGTTATGGCAGATGAATTTATGTGAAATATACATAGCCATAAAGACTAAAATAAGAACAAAATTGGGAAAAATGTTGTAATTAATGTTATTTTTTTATTAGCAAGAAAATAATTATTCAAAGGAACGTTGTGAAGAGAATGCATTTGGCTGAGTTCTTAAACATATTACAGAAACTCAACCAAGGATCTTATGACTAATATGTAAAAATCTTTCAGGTGCCCTTGATTTAACTGTATACTTCACTACTATTAATAAGTTACCATAAAGCAATACTCTTGGTGAGTCAGAAATTTCCTCTATTAAATTCCAGGGTAAAATGTGGATCTGTAAATACTGAATCACTATATATATGCATTTTTTTTCCAGATCTGCAATTTGTGAATAGTTATCTCATAAAATCTTCAAGTCTTAAGTCATGGATTGATGTGTCTTTTTAAAGTATCTTACTTTATACAAGAGTAGAAACTTCATAAGCTCCACAAAATGAAGTATTTTGCTCCTGTTTTGTACCTTATCTGAGTTAAACAGCACAGAAACTTAGCTCTGTGGAATGGGACCAGGGGGTCCTGGTGGACAACAAGATCAGTACGAGTCAAGTGTGCTGCTGGAGCCAAGAAAGCCAACATGATGCTGGGTTGCATCAACAAGGGCATCACCAGCAGAGAGAAAGAAAGTCATTATCCCCCTCTACTTAGTGCTTGTCAGGCCACTCATGAAATACTGTGTTCAGTTTTGATCTCCACCGTATACACCTGAGGACAGGCTGGAGAGAGTCCAGAGAAGGGCTACAAAGATGGTCAGAGGACTGGGAAACTGCTGTATGAGGACAGGCTGAAAGAACCGGGTTTGTTCAGCCTTGAGAAGACTTGGGGGAGACATGATCATCATGTTCCAGTGTTTAAAGGGTGTCTACAAAGGAGGTGACAACACCCTTCTTACAAGGAATCATGGATAATGGGTACAAGTTACTCCTGGCACGATTCTGATCGGACACAAGAGGAAAATTTTTCACAGTGAGAACAATCAGCCGTTGGAATAATCTCCCCAGGAAAGTGGTGGGTTCCCCAACACTGGACACTTTTAAGATTCAGCTGGACAGGGTGCTGGGACATCTGGTCTGGACCATGCTTTTGACAAGAAAGGTTGGACCATGTGATCACCGAGGTTCCTTCCAACCTGAGATTCTATGATTCAATGACAAGTCTCTACAAGTGAATAAATACCATTTTAATGAAGAAAAAGTCCAATTTTTTATTTCTTGAATCTTGACAGAACCACAGCATAGAATACAAAGAAAATTATGCTATGTATTTTTAATGACAGTGAGAGGATAGAGAATCTGTATCTTACTTTTCTCCCCTTCCCTTCTTTTTTTTCAAAAGTTAATATTTTCTATGTGTGCTGTTACACATTTCTGAAACAATTTTACCACAATTGTCTTCTTATTGACATCTTACTAATTTTATAGCTGAAGACTGACCTAAGCTATGCTTACCTGAAATCAGCAGAAATTCCAAGTTATTCTGTACTTTCTTCCTACCAGACTTAGGGTAAAAACTAACTTCCTATGTACTTCATTGAAAAGATGGTGGAGCTTTTTCCCCCTTTTATAAGTTATTATGATTGTCTTCATCTCATTTTATGGCCTAAGTTTCCACATGTTTTTCTGTCAAATACAGGTAAATGCAGGTACTCTGTGCTAGAGTGTCTGTTGGTAAAAGTTGCTTTTTCAGTCTCACACACTCACTTTACTTAAGACCTAGTTAAGGAAGATGTGTGCAATATACTCTGGAATAATCTCTTTCAATTAATCAATTCAGTCTCTTGGACAATCCTTAAAAACTCTTAAAAAAATAAATTTGAAGCACGTTTGTTTATTTTTCTTACGTGGAAAAGCTGCTATTTTATTTATATACACTGATGGGAAGACATAAATGTGCAACCATGAGTATTTTTGGTTATGTGTATATGCAGCTAGCAGTAATAATTATTTTTCACATACGTTATATTTATTATTTGGAAAGTGATTTTAAAATCTTGTTTTCATGTTATTTCAGGCCTTCTAAGCATTATTTAGTTTACTGCAACATAGGTAGTAATATAATAGTACTTATTATTACTCACATTAGTTGGAATAAACATTTTTGTTTTAATGGAGCAGTAATGCAAATGATGGAAGTTGCTAATGTAGCCTGTAATAAAATAAAGCTTACCAAAAATTTTTACAAACATAATACAATGTACTTTAGATACCAACGTGTTCCCTCTGCTATCTTGAATTGGGAAAAACAGGATTGGAATTTTTCCATTTGAAGCTTAGCTAGAACACATCACAAAGTAACAGAAAGTGTTCAGATTTATAAAAGATTACTGAAAAATTTCAGCAGGATATTCTGTTATTTTCTACATCTGTAAGAAAAATAAAACTGTTATTGTATGATTATGCAAATAACTGAGTTCCTGTCAGTAGAGATGCCTATCAATGACTATTATTCCCCTTTTTATGTTTAATCAGATTGATTCCCCCCCCCGCCCCCACCATGTATTAAAATTTAAGGAAGAAGGAATCATTTATAGTAGAGGGCTAAAATATGATTAATTGTATATCACATATCTATTTTAGGAAAGTAAGAAAACTATGACCTGATCAGCTAAATGCTGACGGATAGTTTCTGCCAACAGCAAAAAGAGCGTGGAATGGAAGGAATGATAATTTATGTTTGCAATACTGACAGTTTCAAGCTCATATATGGCAGTATTTTTTCCACAGGTGGATAAAAGGCAAAGATCCTATTCTCTAAATTTTTATCTTCCCTATTAAAAACTTAAGCTTGCTAATTTTGTTGGAAATCCTACATACTAAAATGAGTTAATGAAAAATGTATTAAATATAAAGTCAAATAAGGAGTCTTTGTTTTAAATGTATACAAAATGCTAGTCAACTATAAAAGAAAATAACACTTAATTTTTCCAAAAACCATTGTGTATTGTTTGAACTCCCACCTAAGAAAATCGATTTCACATTTCACTATTATTCCTTTGTGACAAAAAGAAAAAAAGAAGAGTCAATTCATTTAACAAGTCAAAGCAATGTATGAATTTATACTGCAAAATTCTGCATCAGGTGTTTAAATGTTTTGTAATGTGGTTAAGTCAGCATATTTTTCTTTAAAAAAATACCATGACAACATATTGAAAATGTATCTGTGCTTAATTTCTTTCTCCTCTGTGGACACAGATCTCTTTTTTAATTTTTTTTTTTTTTTCAACTGCAACTGGCCATGGTACATCTTCAGAGAATATACAGGTGTTGCTTCTTTGCCCTTCCTATACTTTTCAGACTGGACCTCTATAAGGGACAGCAGTGATCTGGTGTGTTTGTAGTTGTTGACTTTCAGCATCAATAGTGTTAATAGTTAGGGGCTCAAAAGGAGGGATTTGGGCCGTGTCTCCATAAAATGTTTATTTCCATAGTTTTAGAAACTTTAGTATGTATTAGGTATTCTTACTGTTTCATAGTTGTACAACCATGTTTGATTGAAGGGGATAATAAAACCATGGTGTATAAACACCTTTCCAATAAAGCAGAGCAGCATTACTCAGCATTTAAAAATACTTCTTAAGTAACCCGCTCAGAAAGGTTATTCTTTGTAAACAGCTTCTAACTGTGCAGATGAACACAGTTTGTGGAACAGCTCTTAAAACTTAGGTGCCCTTTAAAAAGTCTTTTAGTATTGCTTGGTGATACAATTGACACCAAACATTCCAGGCAACTTTATGACAAAATGTGATAATATTAAGGCAAATGCTGGTTGTGTAAGGAATTTTTACTCTTAAATACATTAATTTTTGAAAGGGCAATTGCTTACACCTAAACGTATATTACACATACAGTGCACAGAAGATAGTTTTATATCAGTCTTTGTGCATCTCCCATCTTGTTCAAAAGGACACACCTTTTAATTTTAGATGATACATGTTGAATTGACATAATTATGTACAGAAGCCCTGCTGATAAGTATATGTAAATGCTGTGTATACAATGACTATTACAACAGCTGTTGGTCAGAGATCAGTTAGTTTCCTTTGCTTGTATTCTGACTAGAAACTATTAATTAAATTAGAGTCCTTAGAAAAATTACATCTGGACTCCTCAATTATAAGAAAGTCCTGCTATCAAAATCTGACCCCTTTTGAGATTTGTACATCCTTATTGTGGGATTTTTCAGATTTTCTATATAACTGTGATAGATAATTTCATAATCAGTATGTTGTGAAGGAAGTTTGACTGCTTGTTTGTTTTAGAGAAGAAAAGAATATTTTATCTGCTACCTGACAAATAAAAGGAAAAAAAAAAGCTTTATAAAATGTAATAACTGATTTGTCATATTTCTGATCCCTGTAATTAGGCTAAACTAATTTTTGTGTGCTTGTACTGTCATCTGGTAATTACCTGCCTGTTTTGACTGAGTCTTGTGATTGTTGACTGTATCATCATAGTCTGTTTTTGGGTCACCACGTGCTCGACCAGTATGTAGTGACTATGCGAGAGATACATCAGCCTTTTTTTCAGGCTGAACAACCCCAACTCTCTCAGCCTGTCTTCACAGGGGAGGTCTCCAGGTGCTTGATCATTTTCATGGTTTGCCTATGGACCTGTTTGAGCAGATCTATGTCTTTCTTACACTGTGGGACCCAGAGCTTGATGTAATATTCCAGATAAGGTCCCATGAGAGCAGAGTAGAGGTGCAGGATACCCTCCCTTGACCTGCTGGCCACACTTCTCTTGATGTGACCCAAGATGTGATTGGCTTTCTGGGCTGCAAGTGCACATTGCTGGCTCATATTCAGGACTTCATCCACCAACGTCCCCAAGTCCTTCTCTGCAGGGCTGCTTTTAATCCAGTCATTCCATATTTGTCCTTGGGATTGCCCTGACCCATGTGCAGGACTGTGCACCTGACCTGAGATTTGCGTGGACTGACCTCTCAAGCTTGTCCCTCTGGATGGCATCCCTTCCCTCCAGTGTGTTGATCACCAGCTTGGTGTCACTGGCAGACTTGCTGAGAGTGCACCAAATCCCACTGTTCATGTTGCCAATAAAGTTGTTAGGCAGCACTGGGTGATATTTAAGAGGAATTCTGCAGTTTCTTTGCTCTGAATTTCTGCAGTGGAAATTCAGCATACTCTCCTCCACAAGCAAGTCATACACAATCAATTCCACCTGTAAAACAAATTTTGTAGGCAAGAATTCTCGCAATCTTGCAGCTCAGGATATTGGAGATTGCCTTAATTTGCATCCTGTTTGTATTCACAAGAGCATTTGCTGACATTATCAGGGGCCTTGTGTTGTTGCAACACCAATTTTGTTCACTTAATGGAGACTAAAATATACTTTTGCTGAAGTCCTCATACTTCCATACTATGTGTGTTATCTCCATTCAGCTCAATGAATTTATTAAGAAAATGAAATAGTCAGTGGCTAACTAACCAGAAGGCATATGATGAATTACAATGATCATAAGGGAAGGCAAATTTTTATAATAGGCTCAATACCAGTTTGACAGCATCCTCAGGAGAGTTACTGTTGACTGAATACTCTCTTCATTGGTTTATCAATGTTCTCTTCCATCTGCAGATCTCATTTTTATGATGTTGTCTTTCAGCAAGATAGTTTAAAAACCCCACTTTTCTTCTATCCCACCCCCCAACATGCACCTATGCACTATCATGAAAGAAAATCAAAATGGCAAAGAAAATAAAATATCCAATGCCAGTATCAGACTGCATGTTAGTCTTAGTTGCTAAGACAGTTCTAGTTCTTTAGGATTCTGAAGTTAAATATGCATAATCAGGTCATAAATGTAAAAAATATGATGAATTTTAATACAAATTAATAGACAATAATTAAAAATCTATTTCATAATTTTAATTTCTTGAGATAATTCTTTAATTCATTAATTAGAGAAAAAAGTATAATATTTTTATGAGTACATTAAAGTTAAATGTAATATGAGTACATTAAAGTTAAATGTAATAAAAAACACACAGAAGTTGTTCTTAAAACTTGTTGTTTGCAACAGTTACATTCAAATGTTGAAGTTAAGAATCCCATATGTATATTTTCTTTAAAAAACACCTAGTTTTATCAGATTTTTTTAGAGTATTGCATCACAGAATGACGAAGCCCCATTTAAATTGATAACTAAAATAATGAAAAACAGGGGGCACAATAATCTCACTGATCCACAATAATTCTTATTAATAACAGTTCTTTGAAATATACCTAAGAGTATCAAAGTTTCCATTACTCAAGACATAACCTTTTAAATGCTGCCTGAAAATTGTCCTTAATGTGTGCATTTCTGTGTCTGGCTTTTGACACAACTTTCAGATGATCATACCTCTCTCAAAATAGTACAGTGAGAGCTGAATACTTTCATTATTTCCCATAGATTTTTAAAGCAACTTTCTGCAGCTTCCGTTGTGTTATTTTGTTGAATGTGATTTTTATCTGCCACTATCCACAATGACAGAGTATTAGGATTTTCTCAATCACCCTTTTCCTTGCCCCTGGACCTGAGCTATGATATTTATTGTTTGAGCAAGGAAAACCTTTCATATCCATAGAGCTCACAGACAGAGGAACCAGAACTGTGTGGGGTGTATGGGGTGAGGAGGTAAGAACTAAGGAATAATGTCAGGGCAGGAGGGAGGAGATAGTGGGGGATACCGGAAGAAGTGTGTTAAAAAGATTATAGGTATGCTAAAGTGTGCATTTAGGCGCATATACCTTATTTAACTTGTGCACTGAGAGATTGTAATTTTGATACAGAAATTTCTCTACAACATGCCTACTGTATGCATCATGTACCTAAGGACTGTGTTGTGTTGCAGAATATATATCTGAGCTAGTAATTTCAGGACAAACTGTATGAGCATGGAGAACCTGGTTAAGAAGTCCCCAATTGTAGAAGGGCAGATATATTATCAATGATGGGTAGGATTGGTTTTGTCCTGTACAATTGTTCACAGTAACTTTTTTAACTTTAACGCATCTTTCAACCAAAATAGCTAGCAGCAGGTACGTTAGGAAAGCACAGAAATCCAGATTTAATCTCCTGAGTTGCCTGGTTGAAATCGAGGACTTGGTGATAATGTCTGAGTCTCACTGTCTCCTTTTGAAGGTTTTCTACTTTATCCAAGTAATTAATCATGTATAGCATCAGAAAGGAGCAGTGATTTGGTACTGTGTGACACTGACCAAGGATTCTCTGGGAATGTGGGTGAGAATGATTGCTAGTACGCCTTTTTTCAGGTAGAGTTGAGGCTTGAACCAGAGCGAGTACCCTGGCCACAGAGCTGTTGGCTACTTTATGGTCGAATTTGTCTTTTTTTTTAAGAAAGACCATGCAAGACCTGATGCATAGTGAGGTGGAGAAACTTTTGCATTGCGTAACTACTTTCAAAACCTCCTAACTTTAAAAATCCTTTATGCCCAAGATGTATTACATTTTTCTAAGTGAGCAAGTGCAAATGGTCTCTGAATTACAACCCTCCTGCTGGTTATGGAAGTGTCAGCCTAATGCTGCCAAAGGCATTGTTAACACTTCTCCTTACTAGTCACCAAATGAATTTAGGAAGTTGGGAAGCATGTATTCCAAGAATGTTACCACACATTTGGAATAATGAGCCCTTAATGACTTTTCTTTTCTGCGTATTCATCTACTTTTCCCACAGAAACAGACAATTAATTTAGTCTGCCCTTAGTGAGCTTCTTACCTAATCACTCTTAGTTTCCATTACAGTCAATGCAGAGAAACAGGCAATTTTAGAGTAATTTATCTAATTTATTTTACACATCAATTTTAGGTTCAGATGGATTATACCATAGAAATGCTTATTCTCTTTTTAGGCCATAAATATTTAATTCTGAGTAAATTCCAGAAAATATTTTTGCTGTCAACAAGGAGATGAAATAGCCCAGGCTTTCCTTGCAGCTCTTTGTTTTGAAGAGTATATAAAAGGTACCTTGGAGAACTTTCTGCGTCAGTCTTTAATCTAAAGAATCCCATTTTATTGCTAGTCTGAAGTAGATTATATGTACCAAAGAAATCTGGGAAACTTTTCTGAGCATATTAGCAGTTTTTATGTCTTGTGGCCAATTAATACACACTTTGTTTCTGAGGGAGGTACTGAGTGTTTCAGATCTATACTATCCTTTATTATACTTAAAAATTTTAGCGGTTTACTGTGGTAACTTGGAGAGCTGTTCTCAGAAAGGAATAGATCCTTGCAATAAGATCCTTGTTTCATCAGTGTTGATGAATTAATGAGGTAGAGATTCCCAAGAGAATCATACATGGATTTCCCTGGATCATGTGTTTGTAGATCTAATGTAAAGAGAGGACATATCCTCTAGTCTCATAGATTCTGAATTAGTCATCGTAAAATTGATTAAACTTAAATTAAAAACAGAGTTATTTTTCTTTACATATAAACTGCCATATGTCAGAAAATGAAATCATAAATTATTTTCACTAACTGGAAAGTGCTTACATGTTATCTAACAACAGAAATTAGAAAAGTTTTTTAAATTATGGTAGAGGTGCAATACTGTGGAAATCATTGATTAGTATCATCACTTAATGTAGCAAGACAAAGAGTTATAGGGGTGTTATGGAAAGCAGTCATAGTTAAAATTCTTAAAACAGAAAATTGTTTTAAGAGGTAAATATTCCTTCTTTTTATTATGACAGAAACACTGACTTGAAAAAACAATGATGATAAATAAAAATATGTTTTAAATAAAGTCCAAGGCATTATTATTTTGAAGAATTAATTCCAGAGAATTTTGGTTTAGAGTAAAATTCATGTGTGATATTGGATATGTGAGACAAATATGTTCAGCCAAGTTAGAAAATATCAAGAGAAATGATGAAGCAGACATCATTTTATACAAGCTAGACAAACCAAAATGTTGGGAAATAAACATTTGAGTTCATATTTTTCACATTTGTTTTTATATGTCATGTCTTTGAAAGGATGACATCAGCCAACAAATAAGGTAGTAACTTAATTAGATTGTTAACTTTTATTTGAAAATGTATTTCCATGAAACTATGAAACCAAATAGTGATGCTGTTGTGCATATATCAACCACTGCACCAATCATTTTTATGCTGCACATCATTTTATTTAATAATTATAATAAGAAAACATTAATAAAAATATATGCCTTTTTCTTAGTTTTGTTTTTTTTTCTTGAAAGAGGTAAAATACTGAATAGGAGTTTTAAAAAAATTGCGAAGTAACCTTGAATTTTCAAACACAATCACTGAATAACATTAACATTTCTCTGTAGAGTAAAAGAAGAATGTACTGTTTAGAGATTAAAAATTACAGTGTGGAGTCCTTCAATGAATGTTCTGTAGCACACAGAACATAAGCCTCTACTTGACATCTGAAAAGAAAACCTCTTCTTCACCAGCCACAGCTTCATGGTTTGGTTTTTTTTTTCCTGTAGAAGTCATGGATGAAACAGGGAAAAGACTCCCTTTCCTTATAGAGCTAAAACACCAAGCCATCAAAATTTCCGTAGTGTTCTCCAAGCATGAAAGATTAAATTGGGCATAACAAGTAGGTCATGAATAAGAATCTTTCTTTCTTTCTTTCTTTCTTTCTTTCTTTCTTTCTTTCTTTGGCCTTTAGCCAAATATTTTAATGTCATGCTGTGTGAAAAAGATGTTAGTTTCTCTGCTTGCTGTGAGAAGTCCCAAGTTTGGAAGAGGTTCCCACTAAGAAATAAAATTATGAAAAAATACATTAGCATGAATAACTCAGTGTTCTCTAGTGAGGCAAGAAAAGCAAGTTATTTACATATAAATATTTTTTTTTAAATATAAACTTCTGTGGTGAATGAGTATCTAATATCAGATTGAAAAGGGGCCACTTTTAGGCTTGTGTATGGGAAGTTGAAATGTAGATTCCTTACTTATAATGAGGGCAGTTGATCTCAAAAGTCAGTGCACAGGGACCTAGCAGGGCATGCACTGATATCTGTGAATAGAAAAAAAAATATGTAATTGTCTAGCAAATTGAATTTTAAACTTGATATCAGTTAAATATTTTATTAATAAAGACTAAGATAGTAGATATTCAGTGCCATTTTAGAAAAGGTGTGAAGACTACGTAAGATAAGAAACTGAGGAGTCTAAGGAAATGTTCCCAGCTCCAGTTTCAGATTACCCTAGAGGCTGCACAGCAGTGACCAGTTGGAAATACCCAGAAAACAGTGTAGCTGATAGTGCCACTGTCAGCACATCATTCAGAAGTTCCAGAGTTGGTCTTTTTTTTCCAAATCCAAGGTTTCAGGAAGCTTTTTCATCTACCTGATGAAAATACTTTTGCCTGGGGCTTAGATAGCCAACCCCTTTTTATGTTTTACCTGACTTTTTTCCTAGTCTTATTTAAGATTTCCCATCTGTGTTCTTCATGCATCTCCCAAAGTAAAACTTTGCCTCATGCACTTATATTTATTGGTATTTTTTTTATTGATAGCATCTTTTAAACATGAGTATTGTTAGTCAGCAATTGAGAATATTGGACTTGGAGAAAAACTGAAAGATACTGCATTTGAATGGACACAAACTAGGTCTGTGGAACTGAAAAGTATAGACAACTATGCTTTTTCATTTTAATTCCAAAAGCCTAGGATTCAACAACCAAGAAGCAAACAAATTCAGTAGACACACACAATTTATCATGCAGAGAGTTAGAGGAGAAAAATGAGTATTTTATTTACAAGCTAGGCTTTCAGAAGCTATCTTTCTTTGAATATTTACTTCAGTTATGACACGTGGGAGGAAATGGAAATACACAAAACACATATGTAAGGGACAATTAATTAATATGTATTCAACTATATGTTGATGTGTGTGTTAGGGAAGGTGTAGTTTAAGGTATACAGAATATAATAATAGAAAGATTCCATGAGAAAAATAGCCACAGCCAGGAATTCTGACACACACACACACACACACACACACCCTTAAAATGGTGCTTTTGTAATCATTTTCAAATAAGGTGCTTCTCCCACTCCTAAGGTGTGAAAGAGCTGAAGAGCAGAACACTATATTATTGTTGTCTGTGATACCTCAGATCAACAATAATACACAATACCAAAGAAACTAGAAAGACGAGATACATTCCTATGGATTTAGATAAATAATTTGTACAATTTAGATAAATAATTGTACAATTTATGCTTTAAATAAATAGTGCTTTAAAATAAAGCACTAATTTCTAACATTATAATAAGGAGCACACTGGTTTGTTTTCTAAAAGCCAAATTTCAAAGCTATTCAGCATATTTGGCAGCTTTTTACTAACTGTTCAATCTGGCTTTCACCGTATAGTTTTGTTCTCATTTATTTATTTTTTGTTGCTACAACCATTAATGATAGGTTCTCTCATTTTCTTAAAGGCTTTGCCAAAAGGAAAGCTCGTCAACTTTAGCATTTCAATATATAGAGCACAGAAAGGAAAAGTTATATTAATATTATACATTCTTTAGTTATTGGTACTGTTCCACTGTTTTTTTCTTTGCCTGTATTTCAAATCCTCTGTCTTGTTACTGATCGGGTCAGAGGATTTTTTTCTGCACCCCATCTGAATAAGTCACAGAATCATGGAATGGTGAGGGTTGGAAGGGCCCTCTGGAGATCATTGAGTCCGATCCCCCTGCCAATGCAGGAACACCCAGAGCAGGCCACACAGGAACAGATCCAGGAAGGTCTTGAAAGTCTCTAGAGAAGGAGACTATGTCTTTGCAAGCACAGGATAGAACAGATAATATCTTCTCAAGAGGAATGTGTTAACACATTCTTGCCTATAATCTTTAAATTCCTCTGCTCAGAGATTTTGTTCATGTATAAGAAGACTGCCTAAAAAAAAGATTAATATGATTAGTTAAAACTTTAGCTAAAAATATCTATCTTGATTTATGGAAATGATAATTTAGGAATCAATCTATGGCTTTAAAATAGCTTATTTTGCCTATTTTACATACTTAATAAAATTAGAGGCATTTGACATCACATCGTGAAAGTGAATTATGATGTATAGCAATACAATATTAATATAAGCAGTCAGAATTCGAGTTATTGAATACACAATTTGAGCTTTAATTACCATAAGAAAATCACATAATAACCTTATGCTTGATGCTTCAAATGGACAGCTATGAAGATGAATCGAGTAAAACATCTTTGCTGGAATATTCCTTGCCAGCTGTACTTATATGCTTTATTGATTACTGTGAAGGTTTAATTAAGTTTATCTATTGCAGAATTTAAAAGATTTCACTTTTTATTGTAAAACCTCTTTCAAATTTTGTATTTCAATTCATTTAATTAGGCAATCATTTCAGTAGCTTATAAAAATGTGTATTTTAAGAAAAAATCAGGTAGAGAAAATAACTTCATTACATGACACAGGATATGTGACATTACTTAATGAATGTACCTAAAAAACTACATGTGTCAGAAATCCAAATCTAAGTTGCCTGAGATACCCTTGGTTGGGGTCTTTTTAACTTGATTTTACCCATTGTTTTATTCAAAAAATTGATATATCATATGCATACTGTTGTAATTCAATGTAATCAGTTCAAATAAAAACCTCAGTCTTGCAGCATTTAGTAACAGGAGACTTCTACTTTTAAAAATATCACTTAATCTCTGTTTTATTGTTTAGTGTTTTCATAAATAGGTGTTCTCTTGCTAAATGCTTTAACTTTTAAAAGATTGTCAGGGATCTTTGAGTGGAAGCTGTAGAATTATAAAATCTTTTCAGTACAGCTGAGTTAATTAATTTTACTGCTCCTGTACCAGGATTTCCATATCTATAAGATGAAGTTGTTTTCCTTTGCCAAAAGTGTTGAGATCCTGTTTCCAGTGTGTTTGCATTCCTTTGTTGTTTTCAGAAAACTTTTTTTTAAAATGATAGGTCTGCAAATTTGTGTTTCCTGAGCATCTTTTAGTTTTCATTATTCTTGAAGTTTTTTAGAGCCTTGGGACTATAATCCCAGGAAAGCAAGCTGCTAGCACATGTGGAGCTTCCATAGTACAGAAGTCTAGTATGTGCTAAATCAAGTATTTGTTTGTAATTGTAAAGACAGATCCAATGAAAGCAGCTGTACTAACACTAAAGTAACTTTTATGGGCAATAAAAGACACACTTTTGATGTAACACCTCTTTGAACAGAGAAAATAAAGTACATGTAGAGCAGTTTTTACCTCACAGCAAACAAACACATACAGCAGAGACACTGGGGCAGGCTACAATGTGTACTTTTGTGTAAGATGATGAAGAGACAAGCATGTCACTGGAAAATATCTTCCCATTGCCTCAGTGAGTCATGGAAATGTTGCTGTCGTATTACCTCTGGGTGTTAGCAGTGCCCCGATGCTACCAAAAGGAAGATTTCATAACAAAGCCCAAGTTTCTCTCAGATTTTCTGAGGCCATTAAGAAAACAAGTGAATATTTGAATCTCATGTTTCTCCACTACAACTACTTCAACTGTTTGTGCTTCTTACGTCTCACCTAATGGGAATAAATAAATTGGATTGCTAATTGAAAATAAAGATGCTGTGAGACTGAACTAGCCCTCAACTATGCTGGATGTAGCACCACTTTCTTGGGATTGGCTGTATATTTTTTGTAATCCCAGAAGGGAAAAAAATTTATGTTTTAGTTAATTACATAAAATTTAGGCTAGAGTGAATTTCAGAGTAGAATGGCAAAATCAACCAATACAACTGAAGACTGAAGACAATGTGGATTTGTTTGAACCATTTTTGATGGAAACTTTGTAAGAAGCTGCCAGATCAGCTTCTGTAATTGTAGGGCCAGGAAGGAAAAAGTAGCATGAAAAGCATGTGGTGTAATGTTACCAAGATTTCCAGTCTTACTTAGGAAGCACATCAGATTCAGAGATTAATTTTTGGTCAGCATTATTGTAGAGACTGAAATAAGTTCAAGATATTCTATAGCTTAATTAAACAGATTTCTTCTATCCAAGGTGTTTAAAACTGTAACATTGAGTTCTAAATTTTTTGTGGATGGATCTTTAGAGAAAGCAGAATGCTCCCCATACTCCAAATAAAATAACAAGTCAATAGCCCAAACTGCAAAACCTTCTCAGAGAAATAAATTTTGTTTGGTATTATCTGTGTGGACTTTGAGGCAGGAAGGAGAAAGGGGAACCCTACATTTCTTGCAGATCAAGCTTATCTCCTAGCACTCTTTCACTGTGTGTAGGGGAAAGGCAGTCTGAGAGATAAGGCAGGTCTAAAGATGAAATAAAGGATTAGGTCTACAGAACAGTATTGGTGAACTTGCAACATTTTGTAGCCTTGCTAGCCTCGATTGATTTACCCAATAATGCTAACCAACTGTTATGAAACCTTTCAAATTGTCTATCAAAATGAGGAAGAAAATATTAGTTCCACAAAAGTTTTATCATTTATAATTTATTTACTGGTTACAAAGCCAAATTGTCTACTCTTCTATACTATGCACTAAGCTAAGTAATTTAGGTCAATAACATAAGAAACAATCTAAATGAACAGGTAGAGTCCTGGGAGTTGTTATATCTAGTTCTCTTGGAGGAATTTAACAAGCAGGTTCCATAACTATCCAGATTTTGAGATTCAAAAGTTACTTTCCTCTAATGCTACAGCAGAGACAAATAAGTGATGTACTGATTAATGGTGTTTTTCTTTTCCTAAAAGTTAGCATCTGATTCTTTTCAACTCATCATAAAGGGCGAGTAAGGGGATGGAGTGCCATGTGATAGAAAAGACAGAAGGGATATTGATGGGCTAGAAATCACAGAATTACAGAATCATGCAGAATTGTCAGGGTTTGAAAAGACAAGAAGACACAAAAAAAACCCTAACAACCAATTAAACAAAACACTGCACCATCCCAGAGCTAATACAATATGTTTGTGATTTGGATAACCATACTAATAGATCTATCTTTAATTGGAATTAAAAGCATTTCCATAATGATTTTACTGGCTGATCATTTCCTGGAT
Source organism: Chloroceryle aenea (assembly GCA_013399075.1). Classification (NCBI taxonomy): domain Eukaryota; kingdom Metazoa; phylum Chordata; class Aves; order Coraciiformes; family Cerylidae; genus Chloroceryle; species Chloroceryle aenea. The sequence goes on from VWZY01010235.1 coordinate 85,846, forward strand.
GAGGCAGGAAACAAGACAGCGTACATATTCATTTCCTATTTTTTTTAGTTAAATCCATGTGTAGGATAAATGATCATGTACATTACATTTCAATAGTTCAATTTCAGCATGCAAAATTGCATGCAGAAAAACAATACATTTATTGAATGAAGCAAATCTCCCTTTCCCATCTTCATCTGTTTTATCTTAATGTTGGTAATTCTTTATTTCCTCTGATTGTTGCTCTTTCTGCTATAATTGAGTTCTTTTATTCTTATATGTAAATTGCTTTTTAAGTAACACGAGTCTAAACTAAAACCCAAAGTATGTAGTAAGCATGTATTTGTCTCCTTTACACTTGGCTTTTTCTTACTTAGGACAAATTTCAAAATTTAATGATTTAATCAATATCCCTTGACCACTGCAAAATGTAACACAAAAGTAGTAGAGGTTGATTGTTTTAGGGATCATCTCCCCAGAGAAATTAAGGGATGGTAAATCACAATGTGAATTGAAAGCATTCACTACTCTGTACTAATTAGATGGGTAAGAATGCTGGGTTTGCTTACGGGAGATCAAAGGTATTAGTTCATTCTGCCCACATTCCGCACTGTCAGTATCACAACCCCATGTGATGAGTAGAGTCCAATCTGCTCCACATGGCTTGTCAGCAAGGGCAATTAGGTTGTGCTCAGCATGGCACTGTGTCTTACTACAAAGCTTCCTGCTGGTTCGGAGCATGGGCAGACTACAGCTCTTACATGTCTGCGAAATACCTTCAGAGGCATAACCAGAGAGAACCTGTAGGCAAACGAACATAATTTACTTGAAAAAGAAAAAAAAATGTATCCAGCATTTGGTTTATAGTAAGTGAGAAATAAGTGAAGAAAAGCTAGTGTGCTTGATTTTACTGTACATTAACATTTATCTGCAGGTAGGTAAGTCTTTAGCATGTAGTTTCATAGTATGGTTCAGCTGACATAATTCTGTGCTTAGACTGGAAAAAGTGGTTCTGGTTCTCCTCTGCTCTTTATTCCCATTGAATGCTTTGCATCACAGTGATCCATCTATCCAACCTGTCTAATTCCCCACACTGGCAAAACCCCTGAAGTGATTATTTGGTCTTTGTTTAAATACTCTACATAATTTTTTAATGGACTGAGCAGAATGCCAATTACCAGTGTAGAAAGGAGGGAGCACGTGTCATGTGGTATGTTGAAATTAGAGATAGTAAACAATCCCTATCGTGAGCATTCTAGCTGACTCGATAGTATTGTAATCCATATCCTCCATGTGCAGTAATACCAGTTTTCACATTTAACATTCTTATAAATTCAGAGAAAGTGATATTAGGACAAGGCATAGAAGTATCAGAAATTATATGACTAACAGATTCTCATTGGGAAATACTGAAAGATATATTCTTTGGACTCTTGAATGAACATTGCAGAAAAAAACCCCAGATGTTTTCTACATATTTACTGTTGTTCCAAGACAACCTTTGAAGATGCTGTGTTAAGACAACCTGAGGCAAACATCATACTACAACTTTCAAATGGCCAATGAAATTAATGAGTAAAGAAGGGGCAAATTGGCCTTGGAAATCTAATTCCCACCAATAACCTCATTAAAGGGGGTTGGGGTGTTGCTTACCTGATAGGCTTCTCTAATTTAGAAAAAAAAAATTGCATTTTCATGTAAAATCAAAATGAAAGTTCTTTTGCATTTTTGTTCCTGCAAAAATTTTTAGCTAATTGCTTACATTTCCATGCAGACTGTCATTACATCCACTTCTTTTGAAGGTTTATTTCAGTTGGTCTTACACAAACACACCAGTCTTGCTTAAAACTATAAGTGAGAAGTGATTTGCACGACTAAGAGATGCAGATCACATACTTAACAGAAACTTCTTAATTTGCCATTTTCATGTTCTTTCCTTTTTACTTTCTTTTTTTAAATTTAACATCTTTATCATCTTTGTATTAACTCATTTCATGAGTATTAACTCATTTCATAAATTTTTGAAAATTTAATCTTAATTGTAAACAACACCATCAAATAAAATGTGACAAGTAGACTACTTCAAAACTGGAAGATATTGCTATAGTGAGAGATGGGGAAAATTTAAGCTGTACCTGAATGCACAAAATGCGAGGCTTTCTCCATTACCTTTAGGGTCTGGTTCCTACTAATTCTTCTTCTTGGAGAAGGGGCCTGTCTGAGTTCTGTCATAAGTCCCAGATCCATCACTATGAAGTGCTTTAAACCAAAATGAATTTCTAACCATCTTCAATTTCTAGTATAAGATGTGGAAACTTTTGTTCTCCAGTCTCTTCATGTGTGGAAAAAAGGAATAACAGAAGCACTTTCTTTCCTCAGTCTTGGGTTTGCTTCAAATCTTTGTAAACAAATTCTACTTTGAAGTAAATGCTAAAATCTACCTCTTTAAAAGAGGTAGATCCCCTAAACTTTGGTTTTCCTTCTTTTAATATAGAAGAGATTATCATCCCTCTCTGACAGAAGGTTTGCAGTGTTTCACACACATAATGCCCTTTTTTATTTCTTGATTACACTGAAGTTAAGACAGACTGGTATTGTGTCTGTTAGCAGCTTCTTTTTCTTTACCTGACAGATAATTTTTTTTTACATGCACCCTCTTCCATTTAGAAGGTCAACCTTTCATGACAACATTAACTTCCATCAAACATCATAGTAGAGAGGAAAATATCAGAAGACATATGTGTGGCAGCATTCTTGTGTATTATACTTGAAGAGGGTTTATGTGATGGTTTATTTAATTTACTCCTGTATTGAACTTCTACAACTATTCTTAGTTAAAAAATATTAAATATGTTTGGTTTGGTCACTCATAGTTAGCATTATATTTATGGGACTGCCATCTAGAAGTCTTGTCTCCCACATCAACTGTGGAGATCTGTAAGAAATCTCATCAACAAAACAGTCTAGTTGTGGCTCACTGGGCTTTGGAATACAAATTTGAAGGAAATTACTTATCTTTTCAAAGATCTTACTGCTTTTGTTAGCTGTCAAGTATAACTGAAAGAAGAGGAAAAAAAGGCAGAAAGGAGAATGCAAAGGCAGAAACTAAGAACCAGGAAATTTGGCATTTATTTCTAATTCTCTCTCCAAAATCTAGTGTGACAATAAAGGTATAAGATATCACAAAAATATCATTTTTTTAGTATGACAAAATACTTTCTCAAGAGTGTTTTGGGATTTAAAACATTAAATAACTTTTTTAAAATACCTTCAACAGCTGAAAACCACAAATACATAGCATAGTTTTAATTTAGTCAATTCAATATATCGATACAGTGTAGCACACGTATGTAAAGGCTCTATATGGGAAAGCACCAATTTGAAAAAGCTGATGCAAATTCACATTCAGTTAAACTATATGTAGTCTCTAACTCAAGAAAGTGTGAGATAGTGACAGTGACAAAAGAGTCACATGCAGAGATGTGCTGAAATATCACAAACATTCCTCTAATTTATATATTTTTTTTCCCCTGCATCGTTTGTTTATCTGCAGTTCCCAAGGGTTTAATGAGAATTTAATCGCTTGTGGAAAGAGAGGGGAAGTTTATGTAACACCAAATAGCCATTTCTTTTTTAAAAAACCACAAAATTAAAAAGAGATATTGCCTCTCATTACTGTTGCTTAATCTATACAGCTCTTCAGAGCCTGGAACTCATTCAGGAGTATCTGTGCTGGAGTAGGATGTCTCAGTGTTAGTTTAATGAAAAAGAAGTCTATTTAAAAAATCAGTGCCGTAACCCATAAAATCATTGTTTCGATTTATAAGTAATAAGTTGTGATTTAAAACATCAATACATCCTGTTTTATAAGGATATAGAATACATCTATTGAAAATGGATTTTATGGAAAACTTTAGAATTCTGATTTCCTGAGACATAATTCTACTACCAGGTGTAGAGCTTGGGTGCTTTTCATGTACACTTTAAGAGCTGTAAATACCTTTGTAACTTCTGAACATGATTATGGATTCTGACAGAGAATAAGAGACCAGGTTTCAATTCTGCATTCTACTTAAAAGTCTTTCATGTCTATTGGAAAGTTTTTAGGGATGATAGTATCATGTCTTCTAAACTTAAACAATTATATATTAATTAGCTATTCCTAGTTTACTCTGCAACAGAGCAATAAGGATTCATCTCGCTTAACTGCACACATTTCGTGTAGGAGAAACTGCTCTCTGAAATTGCATAACTCCACTGAATAAAGAGGAAATCTCAATGGCAAGCTTTTTTTATATGTCTGATTTAAATATATAAATTTTGGGAAGATGAATCTCATGAAAATGGCCATTGAAGAAAAAAACAGTAGGTTGAAATGTAAATTTAATCTTCAAATATACTGTTTGGAGCAGTGTGGGATACCAGAACAGAGATTTCTTGCATTTTAAAAATTATTTATCAATAATAAAACTGCAGACAATATTCAAGCAATTCCATGCCAAAGACAATTTAGACAATAAAAAAAAGTTCTCTGCACTTAGGTTATTCACCTCTATATCTGGCAATATACTTTTTTTCATATCTCTAATATTTCTGTGATGGAGGACACAGAGCTATGTCTGAGTGAAGAGAAACTCAGCCAATTTTTTTTTAACCTGGTTAGAAGAAAACGTAATTTACTTCCACATAAGTAGTAGTCATCCATGCACTTGAGAGAGTGCTAAGTTTACAGGTATTGCAGTAAAGAAGCATGCTACCAGTTTCCTTTCTACTGATTATCAAGAACTGCATGTAGTATATCATAGAATCATAGAATGCTTTGGGTTGTAAGAGACATTAAAGATCATCTAGTTCCAACCTCCCTGCCACAGGCAGGTACTACTTCACTAGACTAGATTGTTCAAAGCCCCATCCAACCTGGCCTTGAACATTTCCAGGGGAGGGGACATCTACATCTTCTTTGGGCAACCTGTTCCGGTGTCTCACCTCACTCAGTGTAAAACATTTCTTCCTTTAATCTAAATATACTATCTTTCAGTTTAAAACCATTATCCTTCATCCTGTCACTTCACTCCCTGATAAAAAGTCCCTCCCTATCTTTCCTGTAGGCCCCCTCTAAGTACTGGAAGACTGCTATAAGGTGTCTTCAGAACCTTCTCTTTTCCATTCTGAAAAACCCTGACTCTCACGAAGTTCACACAAGCTCACTTCTCAAGATTGTCAAGGTCCCTCTGCATGGCATCACCTCTCTCCAGTGTGTTGACTGCACCACACAGCTTGGTGTTGTTAGCAGACCTGATGTAGGGCCACTCAATCCTTCTGTCCATGTCACCAAAAAAGATGGTAAACAGCACCAGTCCCAATACTGACCCTCTTCTGATTTCCGAACAAGCCACGATAGGATCTGGCTTGAATTAAATTTTCCATTCTTAGATAAAAATAAAACTGTTTGGAAATTCTTATTTTACTGCCTATTACCAGGATGAAAGAAGAAAAGAGAGTTCTGTGGGTATATATTGGATCAAAAGGTGATATAACAGGGCATTAATATCTTTCTGTATCATCTAGTTCTAATAGGAGTTTAAGTTTTGTGGCTTTTGTCCCACTTCTGGTCCTTCTACAACAAAAGTATAAAAAGCCTACATAAACTGAGATTTTTTTACAAGTACCTTTTTCCAGAAAGAAAATAAATAAATAAATAAATACTGATCTCTAAAGAATCTATGACATTAAAATTAAGTCTCAGCTCGTGAGTTGAGTTTTTCAGCGTGGGAAGCAATGTTAGATCATTGCCTATTTGTAATCTTGCTCTTTCCCAAAATAAAACCTATGTGATTTCTGCATTTATCTTGAGGTTTAGTAAGAGCTGTGAGAGCTGATGTATGGGTTTGGACTGAGCTGGGTGTCAGCTTCCTTTTCTGCCTTCTGAGCCAGAAAAGATACTTCATCCATGTGTACTGGAATGCAGCCAAAGCCTTGCATCTTCTGGAAAACATATGAGGAAAGTCTGGTACTCCTTTACATTCCACAAATTGCCTCCACCTTGGCCAGTGCACTGGGAGGAACCGACTGCAGGTGGATGAAGGTTTCTCACAATATTATGTCAGCACTAGAAGTGTTTTTCTCTTTTTTTATACCCACAAGTAACAATGAGCTTCCAGGTGATACCAGTAAAGGGACCATTTTGCCACATACAAATCTGTTAGCAGAGATATTGTCTGTGCCTAGGGCTAGACTTGAAAAAGAGATGTCTGTGTCCAGCTGGAGGGTTTTGTGACTTGGCTTTCTTTTTGTTTGCCATTCATGCTGTAAATTTACACTTAACTTCAAGACTGTTTTCGAATGTCCTGGGCAAATTTTTACTTGCAAACCCCGTTTGAGCCAAAGCAAAACTCCTTCACTATGTGACAAAATGTCTTCCAACTTCACCCCTAGAACTTAAGAAAGTTGGTAGTTTACTCAATAGTCCATCACACTTTTCAATGTATTCTTTATGGAAATTACATTCTTTGTAAATCAGTGTCAAGAATTCCCAGTGATGATAATGGGGATGCCAGATTTTTAAGAAGCCCATGTGGTGCTGTCTGTACCAAGATTTTCTAATAGTAAACTATATTAAAGAGGATGTTATTACTCCTGCTGCCTGTGTTTGTGAACTGACTGCTTTGCAAATGGTTGCAGTCTGCACTGCTGATCTAAAATCAATGAATAGACATGAAGAACAGTTTTTGTTTTAATGTTGAGTGCAAAGAAGAGAGGAAATCTAACATAGACAATTCAGCATTGATTCAGAGATGTCATTCATTGCATTGCAGTTAATTTCTAATTGTTATGACTCTTTATATTTTAGACTGAGTTGATGAATGTACTTTAGAATCAGTTAATGAGTAATGAATATGGTATTTAGTAACACTGTTCACTATATAGCTGGCAGAAATGTCACTTTTCTGTACAGTAATCATACTTCATTTGTGACTTGGTTAATCTTTCTAGTGTCAAATTCTTTGGGACAAACACTTTGTACACAGAGTTGAAGTATCTGGTTTTCTCTTATGACTCCACAGGATCAATTTTTGGGAGAGGCAAAGTAGCTAGTTGCCTAGGGTGGCAGGTCTCCCAGGCACTATTGCTTGTACATAGCTTAAGCATCCAAGATTTAAGTGAGCTTTCCAGTTGCAGAATTGCAGTTTTGAGTTACTGTGTGTTGAATCAAGAGTTCAGCAGCTCTACATGTGCACAGAGGGAACTATGCCTATAACAACCAGGTAAGTAGGTGTTTTTAGGGAGAATGTGTTTTCCCTTAATTCCACCAGCACCTATTTAGTTTTTAGGTGATTAGATACTTCTTAGGAATTTTATTTCAGAATAAAAAATCCTTTATTCTAGGTAAACTAGTGAAAGTAATAGAAGGAATGTGTCATGTAAATGTTAGTGCCATTTCTCCACTTAGAGTGACTGCAAGTGATGGAAGAGAGAAAAAAACACCTTTCAGGAGCACCTTTTGTTATGGATATGATATATTGAAGTTATTAAAAAAAATCTTATCTTGAAATTCCACTCTATTTCCAAAATGTGATCTTTCTTAATCAAAAGATTAGTCCACAAATTTATTCATTGATGAGAGAGAATTCTCCAGCTAGACAAAATGTAGATTTTCAACCAGACCTTTTTCGTTTGGTCTATGGCTGTGAATGCTGCTTATTTCTAACAGGTGGACAACTTAGCTTAATTTATGACGTCTTGTTTCTGAACTGTGTCAATAAAGAATTCTATTTAGGCATCTCAAATGTCTGTAATTTTGACAACTGATTTTCTTGCTCCTATTTTTCAGTTCTATCTAGATCAGAACGTTTAAGTTTCTTTGAACATGAATTTAGTTCTTTGATAATGACAGATGTCTACAGTGGGAAAGTAAAATACTCATGAAGATCTTTAAATTCTTTAGGGATAGGTTACCATGTTTTATGGGACATAATAACTTTAAAGAAATAAGTTTAATTAATAATTTTCCTTAAAGGCAGTGTGCAGTTGAACAGCTGTCCATGGAAACTCCTTTGCTTTCTAAAGAAAGCTATCCTACATACAAGTGATTGGAAAACCAGGGATTTTATACATAATATTTTAATAAATAATATTCTCCAAACATAGCTAATCTGTTCTATGTTAAACTAATAAAATATCTATAGTTCAGGTTCTCATTATTCCCACGCCCCCTTCATAATTTAAGAGTCCTTAAAAGCAAGTGCAGAGGTGCTTTAACTCGAACATATATTTTTACACCATCAAGTTGACCCGGTAAAAGTGACAATATGATCATACATGTTCTAAAGAACTATAGCTGTATAGATAAAGAGCTTTAGTAATTACAGAGAGCCTGCAACACAGATTATGTCTTTCGTTATAGTAACAAGAACAGAAACTCAATAGTGCACAATGTTTAATTAGTTTGTTATGTACAAGTTAAAAATAAGGATATTATTACACTGATGATCATAAAAATGATATTAACATTCAGGGTCCTACAAAGACTTCATTAACCTTGCCTCAGAGCTGTAAAAGCATATGCCAACTTCTCATCCTTCCTAGACAAGAGAACAGATTAGTTTTACTCTTGATCTAGTATACCACTGCTTATGTGAAAAAACCCCCAAACAAACCTCAGCTAGAGTTTCATTTGATGGTAGAGATTTGGTAAACTGTAGTAGGTGGACATCTAGACTACCATTGATATTGTAAGCAGCAAATTCAATAAGTGAATCTTAACTGCATGTTGCAATATTTTTTGAAGATGTTCTCAGGGAACAGATGGAAAAAGTCACAGCATCGTGAAAGGCTTTGAAATTCTGTGTGGAAGCAGAAAAATTCAGCTTAAGAGTTTGTTCCTTAATACATGATAAGAGTGAAGTTGGGTAAATAAATATTAATAAGGCCAGTCGTAACTAGGGATCTAAGCTAACTAGAAATAAATATTTCTAGTCTTTATCCTGCAGAATAACCATATCTAACATATGCCTTGGAGTTAAAGCTATATCTGTGATAGATTTTGGGTATTACTTTACATTCTCTTTTAAAACTTTATCTTACAAGCTTTGTAACATCATAATTTCACAGAAAACATTGTCCCATCATATAGTTCTCAAATTATCTATTTTCTCTTTAAAGATAATGTAGCCATATGTGCTTGGGGAATTTTCAAACAATTTACCATTTTCGGAACTTTTTAATAATTAAAAATGGTGAAAGCTATGAAAGCCTTTTGCTTATTTTTTCATAAAATAAACTTCCAAACCAATCAAACAGAAACATTCTTTTTCTACTTCTAGTGTAAATCAAATTAAATATTACTAAATTTTATCAACTTTTTTTCTCAGTAGTCATGACCGTTTCTCTCATATTGCATTCTCTCAATGAGACTTCTGCTTTTCATAATAATCTTAAATATTGCAACTTGTCATGACAATTGACAAATAATTTGCCTTTCTACTGACAGCTATAGAAAACATGAAATTCTAGATTGCTGGATGATTAGATGAGAGCACAGGATTAAATAGTTTTCCATCTCCTGCAGACAACCCGTTACCTCTAGTGAATGGCACAGCTTCTTTATTCTATAAAGCACTTATTTCCCACTTTATTTGAGGTCTTCTATGCTTACACATCTTTAACCACAGGAAATGTTTGAGTGGTGTTGATTAGGACACATATCTCAATAAAAAAATCTTACATGAGTAAAAAGAATGCTAATAGATGTTCACAAGCTGACATCATTACTAATTCTTGGCTTGTTCAAAGACTTCATATTCCTAAAAGAATATGAAATCAACCTTGCAGGTTTGTTTAACAGGGATGTGCAGTAATGTGGATATAATGAAATTGTAGAAACAAAAAAGGCAAGACAGCAGGCTCCAAAACAGGAAGACTGTTCTGAGATTAGTTACTGATAATGACAGGACTAAGGAAATGGCCTGAAGTTGTACCAGGGGAGGTTTAGCCTATATACTAGAAGAATTTAACTGCCCAGGTGGAAGAGTATTCCTGGAGGTATTCAAAAACTGTGTAGATGAGGCACGTCAGGACATGGTCCAGTGGAATGGTAAGGGTTTTTTTGTGGCCTTTTGGGGAAGGTTAACAGTTGAACAAGTTAATCTTAGAGGTCTTTTCCAACTGTGACAATGCTGTGATTCTATGAAAACCAGAAGCAGTTGTGGGCATGAGTACCAAACGAAAAATCTTACACAGCTTGCAAGTGTTTTCCAACTCTCACCTTTCACATATTGGGAACTTAAATGTGTCCAGAGCTAGAAATAATTGATCAGCTTCTTAGATTACACTGTATATTCCTAGTTCTAAACTTTTTGTTCAGATATTTTTTTCACTTCATCTTCCAACACACAACAAGCAGATAAAGCCAAACAGATATTCTGGTTTGTGTTGGTTCCTCAGGGTCATTCAGTAATCTCACAGCTATTTCCTGCATGCAGGTGCTGTTCTTTTTTATCTTCCTCTATATTCTCATCCTCATACAGCCGTGCCTGATCTGAGTGCTGAAACTCCAAGATTTGCACAGAAGGCATGCTTTTTGCCATTTCTGAACTGGGTAGTACTACTTATGTCTCACCATCCCTACATATGATCTTGGCATACAAAGCAAACTGTAATAGTAAAAATCAGTTTACTTCATCTGTCTCCATACTGGCTGGATTAATCATGCTCCTATTTGAAATGTGTAAGCATTTCTGTTCAAGCCAACCTTGCGTTTGATCAAAACTATGTAAATAATCATGTGTTACTCTGAATACTCTCACTTTTAATTTAGATCATTTCATGGAGCTGAACAGACTGGACTTTACACAGTCGTAGTTTATCTATCATCAGTACTGAAATGTATCTGGCTATTTGACCATGTTAGCAGCTGCAGTCCAATGTGTCACCCTGTCTCTGTGAGGTTCGTGAGCAAAGTCTGCCCCCAAATCCTGCTAGTGGCTTTGCTTATATTATAATTTTTAATTACAGATGGATTTACCTTCTTGCTTATCTGAGCAAGCCAACGTAGAAATAATTCCATTTTCTGTCTAGTGCCCTATTCTGTGCAGTCTTGGTGGTGAAAGCTCCTGTTACAGTTAATGGTTCTTCAGGAATATTTGTTGTGGAACATTTTGTTTTTCAGAGGATTATTCTTCTGCAGATTGCTGGAAATCACTACATGAAAGAAGAGAAATGTAAAAGCTATTAGCTTGCTTTTGTCAACCAGTCTGTGGTTCACACTGTAAATTGAGAATCACTGATACTCTCTGAGCTGTTCTGAGCATCAGGATGACAGCTTGCCTTACACTTCCACTGGCAGAGTACAGCTCTGGCCTTACCTGAGCTCTGACTGGCAGCTGGGAGCATGCTGTTCTTCATGGTTCATGATAAAATAAAAGGCAGAGGCTAAATATACCTCTGTGGCCCTTCACGAATGAAAAAATTACTCCAGGCTTCTACACAAAAGGTAGAGACACATACTGACCCACATGGAACAACAGCCTGAAGAGCAAGTTAGCTGGACTGCATCCGAGTACACAGCCGCTTTTCACAATCCTGGAGTGAGTTAATGGATTTATTTAGTTCAACTCTATGTTACTTGTATTTACAAAACAAACAGCATTAAAATAAAAACAAACAAATGAGCAAAAACAACAACAAAATCTGTACCATGTTCCTCTTTGTCCACTAAGTCAGCTCAGGTAATGAGGCAGACCAGAACATTCCACTATCTCATGTTTAATACCCTTTCCCATGCAGTTGATACATGTGGCTTGTCTCATTTTCAATATACATGTTAAGGGAGTGTAAACATTTGCTGGAAGATATCTGTGCATGACCCTCACTACAAAACTGTAGCTTCCATCAGATTAAGATCAGTTGACCATAATTTGGCCCAAGAACATTATTAGGATTGAGAACACTGAATTTTCAGAGTAAAAGAAATGTGCAGCCAGGGAAGAACTTTTTAATTATTATGTATATATTTATGTATATATTTATTTATGTATATATTTATTTATAATTATGTATATATTTATTTATAATTTATATGCATAAAAAAGGTGATGATGTACATGTCAAATTTCAGATAGGTTAATCTATTATCTTCCTTTCCTAAATATTCTTTCTCTTTGACTTGACAAGACTCATTGTTTTATTGCAAAAGTTTGTAAGTAATGAGGCACTTGAAAAGGTAGTCTAGAAGTGGAGGAAGTAGGAAAAATGACACATTTCATGTTCTTATATAGATACTTACAGTTAGAGATAGTACTCTTGGCAACTGTGGGAGTAAAGTGGGTTCATTTAAAACAGCAAATGCTATGGTGATGTTGGCATTTTCAAAGTTACTGTAAAGCTGTAAAACTCCAAAGATACATCTGAACATTTATTAGCATTATAGTTTATGTCATATGAACCAAATGCCTTGGAAACATGGCACAGTGGTGACTTTACAGAACAGTGTTTCTCTTTGGAGTCATTCCAGAGTATAAGATAACATGTGAGTGAGCCCAGGCAGGAGCTAGCAGAGGAGACTGTTTGGGAAAGTCTGACGTCATGGTGGGTGTTGCAAAAGTTGTATGAGGTCCACTAAGGCACCTAAGTTGTGGAGTCAAGGAAAACAGGGCAAATGATGACCCTGTCACATTTTGCAGTGTTCCCTCCCAGACATCAGCCTAATGAAACTGCAGATGATGCTTAAATCTCTCTCTTCACAAGTGTGTCCTATTCAACATCCACGGTCATCCACAGTGAGGAAGAGAGCATTTTCAGATTATGCTTTATTGATAATAATAAAATGATGCATTTTAATGTTGAAAGTTGTCATTTGTGACAATTTTCCTTTTCTGTGCTTCGCTTAGGTCACTAATTTACACCATTGGGCTGATAATTGTCAAAACCTATAAACTGTGGTGCTCCATTATTCAATATTTTATGGAATAGAAAAATCTGCAAACATTATGTGCAAACAGTGGCTTCTCTGTGAAGAAACAAATTTGCATTTATGACTGTTAAAACTTAGTAGTGTTTCATGTTCCTAATAATAAGACTATGTGAGCTAGCTGCAGTATTTTCAGTGCTGTAATTGCACACGTTTTTCTAATAATATGTGAAAAAAGTTATTTTCAATAGTGCTATTTTTAGAAATACATCTGACTTATTTATGGTTTTTGTGATTGCTTATAGTTAATAGAATTTAGAAGTTGAAAACCATACCTCTTTTTCTACCAATGAATTTTCTAACAGACATTAAAATGAGCTTTTTTTCCCCTTCTTTATGCATCACTGTATTTGGTGACAGCAAAACAGTGGGAATGGCCTTGTTGGTGTAATACTGTAACAGAAGTGGACAGCTAAAAGCAAAACAGGAAGCCATGTATCCATTCTACTGAAGTTGTGGAAATATTTTCTGAGAAAGCAAAATAGTTATACTTTAACTCCTTATAAGCATTATATACTTTTTTCATTTTTTTCAATAAGTATTCCTTTTTTTATGGAGAAAGGAACTCATGTAGTCCTCAATACTGAAGAGTAACTTGTAGCAAGATCCTGAGAAATTGTTTTTATAAATGCCTTCAAAAAGCATTTAAAATGTGTGAACTCTTCCTTAAAAGTATCTTTCTGAAAAGAGAAAAACAATTCTGATAAATGGTTTAATAGCTTTTAGATAAAGGAATGAAAACTAAAGTCAAGGTACTATAAAATAAGACAAAGATGGAAATTTTCACTGAATCTCTCTCTTCCAACTGAAATAATATTTTTTTTAAAAATACCCTGTTAAACAATTTTAGTTAGTAATGGTAGCTCTTTATCCCAGCTTAATCAACTAAATCAACTGTCAAATGTGAAATACGGCTCTGAAGTGGCATCATTTAACAATCCTTTTGAGCTTTTTTAAATGGATAGTATATTTACTTGCTTATGGGAAGAAAACACTTTTTCTTCCCTTTGTTATTAGCCATGAAAAGAGCTGAATTTTACTATTATTGTGCATTATTAATGACATCAGTTGCTAGATTCTGTGAAAAAGAAATAAACTTGAAAAGATGATTATATCACTGGTAGTGATACTGCGCAAATATAAAAATCCCATGTTCTTCATATACTGAAATTTCAAATGTGTAGCTCCTCATTATGTGACTTGAGAAATTAATTATGGAAAGATTTCCTGCATATTCCTGTTTGAAAACATCATAACCCATGCTATTAAAAATTACTGGAGAAATCTGTATGCTTGAATATGATCTCTCAATGTATCAAGAAACTTGAAGAATATCATAGCCAGATTTATATGAAGTTCAACAGCAGATGTGAGCATAGGCACAGTCACCAATATTGAATAAATTTCTTATAAGCATTGCTTCTACAGGAAAACATATGAGTTATTAAAAAAGAAATAACTCAAAGATAGATAATTTTCTGAGAGAAACTGTATCTGAGATGCTTAGGGTCATAGGACAAAAGTCATTAATTAGAAGTGAAATTAGAGAAAGAGATGACTAAACCAAACTGGATTCAAACAAGTTTTCTCATCTATACAAGTCTTATATGGTTATGTTGGTAGGGCAAAGATAAAATTCTGTGGATTTAGGTCTGTCCTGGGATTCTCATAGATATGCAGTTAGGGGACAGTTTATGACCACTAATCTCATTCTTGGCCCCTAAGAACTCAGTTGCCTCATTTTTTTCCAAGCTAATGGCCTTGTAGAGTACTGTACAATGTTAGTGCCTCCTACAACCAGAAACACATGTGAGACATATTTTCTTTCATATTTGGACCCTCTGTTATCTAAGGAGACATGTGCTGACTAAGCAATAGAATTTATAATGATTATATTTATTATAATTTATAATGACTGCCTGTACAGCTGGAGTTCATGGCAAAATCTGTTTCTTACTTGGAGCATCATCTTTCAAATTTTCTTGCTTTGTGTCCAATTTCACTGAAACCAGAAAATACTTTCAGAAGATATTAAGAAGGGATCAGTTTTCAAAATCAATCTTTCGTGGAAAACTAGTAAAAAATGAATGTATTTAAGTTTTACACATTTGAACTTGGAGAAGGACCATGGACATGTTAATATGTCTGATAGCAACAATTAAAATTGAACAGCAATTTTAAATGCAACTTTGTAACTAAAGTGTAGAATAAATAATTTTACTGTTGTGATTTGTTATCAATCCTTTCTCATTAAATCTTGTGGGCAAGCAATACCCAGTTTATGTTACCTTTCTCCAAAAATTTTGGTAATACTCCTCTCTGATGTTTCTTCAAATACCTGAAAGCCTGCTTAAGTGTGTACTTTACTCCTGTCATCAGAAAATATATTATTTGGTTTATTGCTTTTAGTTCTATAATTACTTAAAAGGGAATGATGCTCTAAACATATAATCTTATTTCATATACAGTGTAAATTGCAATTACACCTATATGCTACCATTAAGGTACAAACTTTGGAATGTATCTTTCTTTCAACAAAACATCACATCTAACTGCTCCTCAGCCACTGCACTGTGATCCCTATGGATCTTTCAGAATTCTTAAGGGGCGTAAGATATTAAGAAGTGGGGTGAAAAAGCTAAAATCTTTCATTCAGTGGACATAGTTTTCAAATGCAACTATCTTCTTTTAAAAACACTGGGGGGGGGGGGNGCAGAAAAATATGGGTTTATTACTGTCATAAATGATAATTAAGGAACCCCATTTCAGTTACGGCATAGGGAGAATGTATCAGCTTTACATGAGTAAATGCATGCAGACTGAACAAAAAATTGAAGTCCATACCTTGGAATGAAAGTTATTTTCAGGTACAGTATTAAAGAATTTAAAAATTGAGATGAGTTAGATACATGGGTGTTTCATTTTTTTAATACTTCCCTCAGTATCTGTTAGTAATGTATCATTTGAATGTCATCTTACCTAGAGAAATTGCAAAGAAGTAATTAATATAGCTATTAAAGAAATTAATAGCTGTTGCATGAGAAATCTTCTGAAGCAGTCTCTAATTTTACCAAAGTGTTTCAACTGGTGCATGAATAGAATGCTATTTATAAATGTATCTTCTAAATGGTTTCTTAAGACAGTCCAAGCCAGGTTTTAACCTAGTTCTAAAATAATTTCTCCAGTAGAAATACATAAGAATGAAATATATAGACTCTATGGATCAGCTTATTTTCTACCATGATTTTAGTACTTGAGACCTGATTCTGAGGTCAAAGAAAATTATTTTGATTGAAATGGCAGATCCAGTATACATATTTTTGTTTTGTCCCATGATGGTTAATTCAATAGCTAAGAAGTTAATGAATAACAGCTTTGACTAGAAATAAAGTAATAGGAGATAAAATTATTTATAGCTCTTGGATTTTTCCTGTTCCAATTTAAAAGCAAGAATTAAATTCAGGCTTAATTACAGAAACAATTCAGCTTCAAAACCAGAGTTTTTGTAGATTAGTTACACAAGTCTAATAAGCACCACTTCAACCCATTCATTTAAGAGAAAACTCCATTTGTGTTTGATGTGGTTGTTACTTATGGGTTTGACAACTGGAAATATGGACAGAAAGAATACAAGGAGAAATAGTCACATACTACTGATCTCACCTCTGTGGCTATTATTATGTATACATTAAAACTGTGTGTCTAACATATATTTTTTTTTTTATAAATGCATCTCAATATCCTTAACAAAGTGTGTTAGGCCTCACTACCTCCCTTCTACACAT
This sequence comes from Chloroceryle aenea, assembly GCA_013399075.1. NCBI lineage: Eukaryota > Metazoa > Chordata > Aves > Coraciiformes > Cerylidae > Chloroceryle > Chloroceryle aenea. The sequence continues at coordinate 102,577 of VWZY01010235.1, forward strand.
GAAGAATATTATTGTAAACCGTTACTAGAACCACGTATACAATCAAAGACTGAAGTTCACTGGATTTATCACCTCTCTATAATGTTGTATGTCTTGTGGTATAGCTTTTGACTACTGTGTTTTATTGATTTGTTTATGCTCTCCCTTAGTTACGTACAGCGAAATATCACTCTATAGATAAACAGTAGTACATAATATAGAGAAATATACAGAGTTATAAATGTGGCTTGCTGTTGATTGATACAATTAAACAGGATTGCTGCATATCTTCATGTTAAAGGAAAATTAAAAAAGGCTTTTAAAAAAATCAATATTTTTGTCTGAGTATGGAAGATTTAATTTAACAATACATGCTTATTGATGTAATATAGAAGAATCTGATCTACAATAATAGTCAATCCATAAATAGGGAAGCAGATTTTTGTTTATTTTGGAACCCTGTCTGCTATTTCTGGTTTTCTAGAAACTAAAGACTCTCTGAAGTTTTTTGGATGTAAAATAAACAGGTATTTATCAAATGTATTTCAAAACAGCAGTGTTGTTTCTTGAGTTGTTAAAATAACCTCTCTGTCTAAAAAAAGTCTTTCTTTCCTTTGCAATAAAGTATTTCTTGCAAAGAGTAAGATTGGAAAGGTGGAGGTAAAAGGAAAACATCCATGAAATGTCTAAATTTCCCCAAGACTGTTGCAATTCCAAAAGTCAGATGAACTAAATGCAAATAGCACAAAAGGAAAAAGTAGCCCACATACCTTATGTGTTTGGGTGATGCTTATTCTAAACATTTCTTGTGCATATAAAATCAGATATCAGGGTTATTGTCAACTTCTTTTCTTGCAATTTCAAGGACTGGTGAATGCATGAGAAGTATAAAATGATGTAGCTAATTCACTAATTATGTTCCTCTCATTTCCTGTCTTAGAATACTTGAATTGCTCAATCAACTGTATTTATGTTGATTTCTTTTTCTTTACAATTTATTTTAGAGATGAATTGTCATGGTTTAGGGTCAGGGCAGCCTGCTAGGCCTATAACAGACAATCTCTGTTATCCCTTTTCTTATCTCAAAGGGAAAGAGAAAAGTAAGAAGGGAGAGAGACAGCAATTAGA
>VWZY01010237.1:33655-46851 GCA_013399075.1 Chloroceryle aenea
AAACAAAAAAAAAAACACCACAACCAAAAACAGTTCTGTGGAAGGATGATGGGTGAACCATCCATGTCAATATCTACAAAGATACTGTGAATCCTGTACCTAAGAAGTATAAAGACCCATCCTTCCATATCCACCCTGAAGTCAGATGAAAAACTTTACAGTAGACTTCAGCTTAAATAACTCAAGAACAAAGGAAACTTTTAGTATGAAGGACTTTCACTAGAGTTTGCTCTGCAAAAATATGTCTTTAATTTCTATTAAATTGTTACATTCTTCATAATTTTAAATGAAAACTTTTCCCAGTGACTCAAAGATCATTTCAAGAATCTGATGAACTACCAGTCTGCTTGAGAAAAAAGACTTCAAAGTAGTTTAAATGTCACCAGTACCCATCTCAAAGATTCTTTATGGTTCTACAATAGTGTAGCCCTAATAAATAAATGAAAAATAGTCATCAAAGATCAGGATGCATATGGTCAAAGACAATTCATAATATGAGAAAGCTGTCATTTGAGCAACAAGCACTTCCTAGTGTGTAACTATTGATCGTTAATCCTAGACAAATTCCACAGAAGCTGTAAGACACAAGCAGGAGACAAACATAACAAAACTGAACAGTGTAAGAATTATTAAGAACCATTCCTGTAGATAATCCTGGTCTGCAAAGTGAAATGTGGTAGGATTATCATCCATGTTACATTTGTTGGTGTGACAAGACCAAGTGCCTCCAAAAAATCACAAATTGTTAACTATCAATATACAGTGAATCAAGGTAAACCATACAGTTTATTCATCAAGTAATCAGAAAGATTGTTTTATCTTCTGCCTCATTATGGAGCTAATGTCAGGCAATTTTCACTAGAAACAGACATTCTGAAGTTTTTTTGCTTTGTCCCAGCATGATGCTCAGAATTTAGGAAAAAAGTTAGCTTGCTGAAAAGTAAAAAAAAAGGTGTGGGGAAAAGCTTTCACAATTTTTTGTTTGGTTGGTTTGGTTTTAGTTTTGGTTTTGATTGCACACACCCTTCCCTCCACACCCTTCCCCCCCTTCACTGCAATAAATAATATTACTCTAAATTATCTAAGTTCCTCAAACTCCTTTTGTTGATCCACATGGAAAGAAAGCAGACTCACAAGTTCAAGATCATAAATCCAAATATTATAAGCATAGAGCAAACTTCATGAGAAAGGATTGAACTCATGGCACCCCTTTCATGAATGCAGATTGGAGGTCAGCACCCCTTTTCATGACTGCAGGCAGGTATCACATGAGATTTGTAAAAATACACATTTTTAAACTTCCTCCTTCTGTTTTGTCTCCTCTGAAGCACCAATTACTATCTTTGAACAGGAGAAGCATATAGAACTCAACCTCAATAAGCAGGAACAACAAATTATAGATTTAGGTGTATCGGAATTGTAGTTGCTATCCCACTGGTGACTCCAAATTTTATCACAGTGCCATATGAAAGCATCAAAAAGAGTCTTCATTATTCTCTCTAGGAAATAAATTATTTCAATATCATTGCATTTGGGTATTCTATAATAAAACCATATTATTTTACACATGAATACAGAAGTTCTGCTTTTTATCATATTTTATGAGTTCTTCATGATGCTGTTGCACTGTACCATTCTTTTAATTGAATTCTTCCATTTTCTCTTCCTCAGTACTTTTTTTTCAAATTTTTATTTTGGGGCAGGAAAGAACAAGAACGAAATGTTTAAATTGATTACTTTAGATATTTCTTTTAATAAACATATATTATCATTTAGTGTTCTTAACTCTTCTTGAGAACTTATTCACAGCCTAAGCTGTTTATTTATTTATTTGTCTAAGTTACTAAATCTTTAGAGACTTCCGCAGAAGTAAAAATGAAATAGTATCCCATATCTGCATGTTTTGGTCCTACATTACATAGGAAATTAAAACATTCTTTTAGTTGCTGGAATTGGCTGAGGAACAGACAGCATTTTTCTTGGTTTGGAACTCTGATGTCAATATGAGTTAAAATATTGTTTCTGTCTCTCTGATCACTGCTGCTTCTGCCTATCTCCTTATAAAGATTATGCTTATGCTTAGTAAATGAAGAAAGGAATTAGTGATGCTCCTCTCATTTCCTGTCTTCCCACAGATGGTGATAAATTCAAATTCAGACTCCATTAAACCTGAGTAGAGAAACCCAGCAGGTGGCTACACTAATGGAAAATCCTGGCCTTGGAATAATGGGAATTGCAACCGACAGCTCTTCTACACCACAAAAAAGATGATGTATTCCTATTGACAGTATTGCATTTGAGTCCAGAAGGCTGATCTGATAGTTCAGACTGGGCACAAGGGAAGCAGAAAGCCCCATGGGTATTTTTCTTGGCTACACCACTGTAATTTTTGTCATCTGAACCTTCTATTACAATTCATTGTACAAATCTCATATAAGTTGGAGGGAAAGGAGAAAAAAAAGCCCTTCTGCAGTTGGCCTACAGGCATACATTTGTTCTTTTTTCTTGGTTTAAAGGACAAATAAAGGTTGACACACAACAGCATTTCCAGCCACTTCTGTATTTTTAATGCTGACATTCTTGGCTCAAGTGCTTTTAGTGTTCCCAGACAAGCCCATCTGAGAGAGTTTGTGTTAAAAAAAGATGCATAGATTGCCCTGAAGGTGTAATGTCTGATGTTCAGCTATAATTTGCTCAGGAATACTGTATTTATGGTGCTTTTTTCCTCTTTTTCTTTTTTTTTTCCTCATTCATTTATATCCAGAGACTGTATTAGCAGTAGTTCTGTGAAACTCATATGGGAAAGAGATTTGACAGACCTATAGACTGAATCTTAAATGTGAAATACATTTTGGAATATGAGGAAAAAAAAAAAAAAAGTGTTTTAATGCTCCATCAGCATCTTTATGTAAATAAATTCAGATGTTTTATCTTAGTATACATATTTTCCAAAGGTTTTAAACATTTAATTAGTGTTTAAATGGAGGAGTTGTCAACCAGAGGAGAATTTAAAGTGCCTGCACTTTCACTTTATTAATCACAGGATTGTTTTGTTGCACCTACTTGTTCGCACAATTCAGATTTGTACCAGTTAAAATAAAGGCATACAGATAATTGTAAAAGATCATAAAATTAACATCTTTAGCAAGTTTAATATATTCTATAAATTATTTTGTGTATTAATTCAGGATAACCTCAAAGTAATTTACCATAGATCTCCATTACAAGCTAAGAATTCCTGCAATGGACAGCTTTGAGTGTCCTCAATGGTGTTTATGAAACATTGTTTGCACAAAATGTAGTATTAACATATAGCATCTAGAAATGTGACAGCACATTTTAGGTAATGTCTCTGTATGTCTCTACATATGGATTTTCATTTCACTGATTGTCAGTATAAAATACAAACAATTCTTTTTTTTCTTTCTGTGGCTTATTTTACTGTCTTGCAATTGTTCTGTCTCCTCTAGTCTTCTCTTGATAGGAATGCATGCTCTTTCTATATTTTCTGAGTCATTTCTGTGAACATTTCACTTGCTTGTTCTGAACTCAGTCCCAATTAATTTATTGACTAGGACAATATTAAGACCCAAAATGTTCTTTTCATTGCTTACAAAGCACTTTAATCCTTACCTAAACTACTAACCTCCCACATCTTAGTCTCTAACTATCATGCTCCATATTTATGATTTTTGTTACTCATATTTCTTTCAATTTCTTTCCGGTTCACATCACTGTGAGGATTATTCACAAAACTAATTCTCACAGCAGTGACTTCTAGGTGGAAATTGTCTTCAGCTCTTGGTTGGTTTTGTTCAAGGTTTCTTCCCTGACACTAAATTATGTATAGTTTCCCAACAATAATTTGAGGTCTTAACATGGAAAAAGTATCAGTAAAATAAATAAGTGGATTAATATGTTTAATATAATATATAAATATGTCATAAGGTTTCATGCATGAGGGAATAATCAACAATTCCTGCTCAACATACACCACTTTTACCCCACATGAGGCCAAAATGCTTTAGTTAAACTGAAGTCATTCCAGTCCTTTGGAAACTGATGTCTTAAGAAGAGATGAAATCAGATTTGAACCAATGGCCTCACATTGTAGGATATTGCTACACTGGTATAAAACGCATCCTCAGAAACTCTTTCAGTATGACCTGAAGGTTTTCACAGGCAGGTAGTAACTGGAGACAATGTTACAGACCTGGAAGAGACTTGCTGTTAATCTGCTCTCTCACACACAATCAGTAATCTTGTAACTATACTATACTAAAATGGTGTTAAAAGATAGAGTCTTCACTATTTTAATGTTCTTCTAATATTAAACGAACATGGTGACTTGGAAACAGAACCTTATTTCAAGGCTCAGTAGATCTAATATCACAAAACGGCCAGTGTGTCTTGTCATGTCTTTGCTGAAAAGAAAGAAAAGTACATAATGGGGTATCTTTTTCAATAGGAGTACCCTGCTTTCCTCAACATTCTTGTTTAACATCTTAAATAAAAACACATATGCAAAAAAGAGCTGGGGGTGGGAACATTGTTGCCATCTTTTTCTGTACTTACCACTGTAGAATTTGAAAGTTATTTTTTTAATACAAGGTTCTCACTGAATGCATAATTGCAAGGAGTGGGCAATGCTCTGCACTTGCAGAGAAGCAGCCCGTGTTTCTCTCAGTATTAAAGTCTGTAACTAGAGCACAGGACAGCACTACCTCATTTTTGTAACTCTAAATGGATAGGACATTGTGTATAACTGTGTATAACTGTGAATATATCACTCTTATGAGAGACCTTGTTTATAAATGATGAAAAATATCTGACAGTATCGAAGATAAGCCAAATGGCAATGCTGATATTCTGATACAAATATCTTATCAAAGTAGCAATCATTCATATTCCCATATTAGTGATATATCCTATTATGATGGCTGACTATATCTTGGCTTAGACAAAGTGTTGTCTGATAAATAGACTTAAAGTACAAATGCCTGTCAGAAACATGCAAGAGCAAAATGGGGACAGATGTTTGGCTCTCCGTGGAGCTCATCAGGAGAGTACAACTGCTTTATCTGTTAGTTAGGTTCAACCCCCAGTCCAGATACAGAGAAGCTCAGTATTTTGAGACTAACTAGAGCTAAGTGAATAATTCGTAGTAGATAATACACTTAAGAAAATTTAGCCTTCTGCTCAGAGAATATCTGTGAGTGGATCATGCTTTTGCTCATGTTCATCAAACATATATGTTCAAAAGCTGCCTTTGAAAATATGTTATGTAATAATGTTATCAAATATGCAGAATTCAAAATGTTTTGGGTTGTTTTTTTTTTTAATTCAGAAAAAGGTAGGTAGTGAAACCATTGTTTACTGAAATGCAAGAACATTTGTATGTGTATGGGAAAGGTCTGTTTTGTATGCAGGTATGTGACAATTTCAGGTGTATCTGCTATATATGGAGCTTTGGAAGAAAGAGTTTCTTACAGCATGAGCTGAGAGGGAAAGAATATGGTGTGACTGATGCTACTTTCAACTCTATCAAGGAAAAAACCTTCTCCCCAGAGGTGCTGGCACACAGCCTCCACTATCTAAGTCTCTTGGGAATCTCCATGGTCTTATATGTCTCATTCTCCTTTCAGGAAAATTGTGGGTTTAGGTGAGGTTTTGGTTATGTAAAAATTCTCAATGGTCACTGAGTTTTTAAAATTTTTATTTCCTAGGAGATACGAATCAGAAATAGAGAAGATCTTGGGTCATCTGGTTCATTCCCCTGCAAGTGAAAGATTGCTCCCTACAGTTAGATTTGTTAAATTATTAATTGCTGGTAATTTATCTGATTAATTAGAACCTTTTGCTTAAAATAAATTATTCATATCTATTCATTATCTGACCAGTTTTGCAGGTGGTTATATAATATTCTGAAAATAGTGTGCAGATTATTCTGAAGCATTACCTTAATGTCCCAGGCAGGATCAAAGACCTACTGTGCTAGGTCCTGTACAAACATTTACAGGAAAACATAGTCCTTGACATGATATCTTTATAGTCCAATTAAAGACAAGTGATTAAACCACACAGTAGGAGAGAAGCAAAGACAGTGATAACAGTGTAATTTGTGAAACTTCAGAGAATTGCTTCATGTGTGCTCTACTTATTCTGAATTATGGGTATTTTAAATGTGAGTTTTCATGAGATGTTACTGTCTCTCTTGCCTAAAGCTTGTCCTGCTTCTTAAAGGAATTATGGTATATATTTTCAACAGGAGATTTTTATATTCAGATCACATACTTACACAATCTTGCAACATTTTTCAGTCCTCTTCTCTGAAATTCCTCATGCCAGGTATTTCCACTTGGAGAAGTAATGTGCCTTTGGGAAGCAAGTCATCTACTTTAAACCAGAAGGTAACAAATTCTTGCTTCAAAATCCTTTGAAACTGTTTTCCTTGCTTTGTACAAGATCCTAAGTTTTTATTCTGTAAAAATTCTGAGGGGTACATCTTTAAGCCAAATTCAATACCTACAGAAAACATTTTCTCCTGAGAAAAAGTTGTATGGAGCTTTGTTAACCCTTGGTTACAAATGTTACTTTGACTTTACTGAGGGTTTAAGGCAACTGTGTGTGTCTTTCAATGAACTCTCAAGACTTTCTGAAGCTCCTCTGCATCACTTGTCTGGTTTTTATCATAAATCATTAGCTTCCCACTCCTGATGTCACAGTTCTATAACAGCTCCCTAGTGCCTACCTCCATCTAACCTTAAAATAGATCATGCCTTCTGGTAAGGGGCAGGAGAAGGAGTTTTACTGAAAGGCTGTGTTTAAGCACAATGGGTGAAGACCTGCTGCAGTGTCACTGCTGAAGGGGAGGTGAGAATGTCACGAACATATTGAAGATCAGGGACAGTGAGTTTGATCTAAATAGTCTCTATGTTTTGCTTGAAAGGGCACCGGATATGCAGCTTTCACAGAAGGCTCCCCTTACTCTTTTGCCAAACATTTTGAGTCATCTTTAGTATTGACTTCTACTTCGGGTTACAAATACAGGACTGTTTCAGATGGAGGTGAAAATTGGAAAATATGAATCTTATCTTCACATTTGAAAGTATTGCTAATGGAAACACTGGGAAAATAAAAAATAATAAGGTCTTTTGTCTAGCAATAATAATACTTTACACTTGTTATGTAGTACGTAGTGTCTTTTGTCAAAAAAATCCCCAAACACTACCACAGCTATTTTCACTGAGGTGAACAGAGAAATAACACTGTTTCATTAGATCTCTTAAAGGCCTTTTTTGACTTAGAGTCAGGAAATACGCAATGAGTCTATCTACAATATTGTACATATTCTGTGTTTAGAAGACATTTTGGCAAAGAACAAAGAGCTGTAGTGTATACATTCCTCCCTCCCAAAAACTAGCCTGAGACCTTTTATGTTCAGAAGGAGCAGAAGCAGCTTGGAGGATCCCTAAGGAATAAAAGGACAACTTGCAGATTTGAAAGATGAGGTAAAATCTGAATATTAATTTCAGATCTGATTGTTGCCTTTCAATTTAGCACTGTGCTTTCAATGATAGAGTTTAGACAAATCAGTATTTTTTACTACTAATTTTTAATTTAGTATTTTTATTTTTTTTTAGGTCATATTTCCAGAATTCTAGTGTGCCTTAGTTATGTTTACTTAATCTCAACTCATCTGTCTGCTATCATTTCTTTTCCTTTACTGTCTTTCTCCTTTTCTTCTTCAAACCAGTCTTCCCTTGTTTTCTTATTGTTAGAAATCACAGATGTTACTTTTACTTTTTTCTTTTGAATGAGTTAAGATTTACATATTAGATCTCTGTGACAGGTTCCAGGAAACTAAACTGGGAACCTTATTTCTCACCTAATCTATTTCATTCTAGAGATCTACCAGAATTTTACTTTCTAAGGAACTTACCATTGTGAAGGAGTATACTGAGTTAGAGAAGGCTAGCCAAAGATATTTGAGACATCTCCAGTGAAGCTTTCCAGGTTGGTATTTATGTTCTCTGTGGAGCAAATACAAGAAGCAAAGCAGTCTGATAATCGTGCCCTCTACCTTCTAATGTTTATAAGGAGTTGCAGTATTTCTGCATTAACATAAGCTTTTAAATGTCGGAATGCCTCTGCTTAACTCAGATAAGCCTGTCTAAAAATAGATTATGAAAGAGGATGAAGCAGTATGACGATTGTCATATGTCTTTTCTCCCTGTTTCTTTATGGGTTTATTGTCAATAAATTATAATAGTTGAAGACTTTGTAGTGGTAACTGGTTCACCTGCATAAATCTCCTATATCATGCAGCCATAATAGATCTAACAGTATAACTTGTATGTACTATCTTATTTTTATATATATACCCAACCCATAAGTGAGGTCTTGAACTAAGAAGAACATATTTAGCTGGTTGTTTTCCCAGTATGCTTTTGTTAGGACCTCCATTGTTATTGTGTTGAGTTAAGCTGGAATTGTCATTAAAAAGTAACACTTTTGTAAAAGAGACCATGAACTCTGGCATATTATATGTTTGCAGTTTTTACAGTCTGTAACAAAGATAGCAGTGTATTGTAATTCATTTTTGTTTCATAATCGCCATTTTCAATCCCTCTGTAATATTTTGTTTGTGAAAAACAGATTAGGATTTTCCTAAGTGCCTGAGGAGTTAAGCACTACAAGCCAAAAAGGAGATGGGCACATAAACAGCAGTAGTTGCTTTAAAAATGTATACCCTAAATGTCTTTGCTTATGTCAAATGCTAAATTTAACCCCATTGAAAAGTAGGTTGATGTGAAGTTGCCTGTTTAAATGAAACAGCTTTTTTTTCCCTTTTTTTTTTTTTTTTAATTAGAGAAGCATAAACATGTCCTAATTTTCATGTATACAGTTTGGTGTTCACAAAAATTCTATGAAATTAAATTTTTGCTTCCTAAAATACCTATCTTTTCCTTGAACTACTCAAAGTTTTAGAACAGTTAGTTGTTAAATAAGATTTTATAAATGAAGCAAGCTCATAATTTAGATAAAATATTTGATTTTGATACCTGTAATATAATTCTGTCTTATGGAAAAGGGCATGGGCAGGACAAAGTCTTTGTATTATTCACATAATGTTCAATTCTATGCACTTTATTTGCATAATATTTACCATTTCTGGAAGGGAACATTTTCTCTAAAGAAAGCATTTCTGATTGTGTTCCTCAAAGCTGCTTCCCTTTTTCCTCATGAAAAAGCTTCATGTGGTCTTTGGAATAGAGATAAGGGGGATTACAGGGTGTTAAAGGATCCTGCCCTGAGAGCCTTTGTCTATGTTCTGTAGAGTTTTTTCTCATCAGCTCTGATTGCCCAGGAAGTGGACTCTATTGAAGCTTTCCCCCTACAGGCGACAAGGACTGCCAAGGAGTGATGTGTACCCTCATCTTGCCTTAATCAGGAGTCCGAATGCACATCTGTGGAAAACACCACAAAGCCACCTTCACCCTCAGTAGAGGAAAGGACAGGGACACCTTCGATTCAGCCAGTTGTGATGCGACCTACTTTCCATTAGCCACCCTCTTTGCATAGACATTGACAGCCATAGGAATTGTCATCAAAACCCCACTCACCCTGAAAAACACAAAGGCAGCCATGGCCAAAAGACACCCATGGTCATTTATAAAGGAAATCTGGCCATAAAGTTGGTGCCATGTTAAACTCCTGTTTGTACTGAACTGACCACCAGAATTTGTTCTGCAAATGAGTTATTCACTCATAGCTCATATATCACATAAGCAAATAGGAAACTTTGCAAAAATTTCTGGCTGATCATTAGATCCTCCTTCCTCTGTTCATGCTCTTTCCTGCAGTGCTGTTACTTTCAGTTCTAGGAACTTATGTATAGTTCTTATGACAGTACAACCCCATTGAACATTATTGGTTCAGCACATATCTGGGCAGCTTGCAAATACCCTTTCAGTTTGTATTAGTATATCTCCAGTCTGAATTTTCTTTTAATTTTTAAAAAAGACTTTTAAAAAGAATAAGAAGAAAGTTCTATGTTTCCTAAAGCAACATTCAAAGCAATTAAATGAAACCTTTTTAACAGCATGATCTTTTTCATTTTCACTATCACCTCCTTAGCCTTAAGTAAAAACCAAAAGAAACCTTTGAAAAATGATGATTTTTTATATTTAATATGTGATCTTTTCATGTTTCTGCTGTTGTATGCTTTTGAGCTGTCTAACAACTATGGATATGTAGCTGGCAGAAGGGCAAACTTGTCTCATATCCTGTGAAGAGGTGACTACCTGAAGTGTGAGTATGAAAGAAAGTATAAGAATTCTCTGAAACGTTTTACTACAGAGAATATAGGGCTGAGACCTTCATCTAACCCTGGATGAATATTATTCTTAATAATGCATATCCGTACATTTTGAGCAGACTTTAAGTAGTGAGCTTTCTAAAATTGAAAATATTTTACAGAAACAGAAAAAAAAAAAAGAAAAGTCATGTTTCCTGTATCATTCACAGTTCTTTAATTTGTGACATACCACTTTTATCTCTTCTTGCTTTAACACCAGATTTGGTTTAATTAAATTTATGTCAAATGAACACATGAAACGAAAGGAAAATCAGAAAGCCTGCAGTTGCCCATTAGTGAGTCAGTGTCTGCACAGTGAAAGGCTTTTGAAGCCTGGCTTACTGCCAGAACAAGCTTGCAATGATGCTCAGAGACACCCATGATGCTTTGAAGGAAAGGACTTAGCTGACCTGAACCAGCTCCATGGAATCAGTCCAAATCCTCATGGGCTGGATGTAAAATCTACAATAATTCTTCTGTCTTCAACTATTTACCTGGCAAATGAAAAGAGGGTGTGAAACTAAAATATCTGTAGATTATTCATTAGAATAAATAATTATTTTGAACTTGCTTAAAAAAAATCCCCACTGTTCCAATAATTTTTTAACTCATTAGATATATTTGTCACTAATAAGCTTTTTTATATACCCTTTTTAAAGTGCATCTAAAGTCTTTAAAATATGAAATATCACTGCCTTAATTTGTAAGCAGTGGAAATTAGGTGTATTGACCATCAGGCTGTCAGAACTTGGCCCTCTGAGATCCATGGTCCAAATGGGTCTTACATTTGGGTCTTACATACTTTGTGGGTCTGGAATGAAGACAGTCAACTCTTTTCAGGTGGGTACCACTGTGTAGCTGCTGTCAGAGAAGAAACAGACTGACACAGGCTAAAGAGATTGCTAAGGAGGTGCAGACTTCTAGGTGTGTGTCTTAACAATAAAGCCTGTCTTCAGGCAGAAACCTTTGTGAAGTCGGAGGGCTATGACTCTAATTATTCTGTATGAAATTCAGGTGTAGTTAGCAATGAAAAAGTCTTTGTGTGGTCAGCTTAATCCACTATTAAATGGGTAAGAGAAGGCACATTTCAGAATAAAAGCTACGGTATAAACAGTTGGATTGAATACCTACTGAGAAATCGCTATTCTGTATTCTCTTTCCACAGTCTTTCCCTTGCAGACAAGGTCTAACTATACAAATAGATGATAGGAGTTTAGACTATTTGCTATTTAAATGTAATCATCTTTGTGCTGGGTAACTTTCAGATATATATCTCACATGATTTACACAACTGAATATAATTTTATATGGTAATTTGATAGAGTTTTGTTGCCAGCTAGTAGTGAAACAAAGAATTCTCACTGCAATTACTTTGTTACTGTCATTCTAAAATGTCATTTTTCATCCAGTTTAGCAGCTGCTAACTCTTGATCCATATCTCACAGTATTAAGACATTAAATTAAGTCTTGGAGTTTTGACATCTTGAAACATGGTTATTTTGTCAATTTACTTCAATCTGAATATTAGATCACTTCAGATGAATTTGAAGTAAAAAATCTAAATTATAAGTACACTGTGCAAATAAATGAAACAATATACCAATATATATTAATAGTCTATTATTTTAAATTTTAAGTTGGTCATTGGTCTGAAAGTTATAGAAACATACTTCATTGTTAGTAAATGTGTATACTAATTCAGTAGTCACAAGAAAGTACTGATAATCACATTCTGCTGAATCCCTCCAGAATTGTGATATTTTTGCACTACTCTGCACTTATGTTTCTTAGTATCTTGCAACTTGCTGTCAGATTAGACTCCATTATTCTAGTCAGTCTGACTTAGTGCGGCACATATCTTGAAATAATTTAAGGCTGCTGATTGTTAAAACAGTGCCTGGATTCTGACAGACTTAGCATTAGGGCTGGAACTGGTGAAGGAAAAATAAAAACTAGTAAACACATAAATTTAATTTGAAAAATGAAATTTCATATCCAAAAAGAAATACAAGATTGTGAATATCTAGGGGAAAGAAAAAAAAAAAAGCTCAAAATAGCACAGTGTCTCTTCCCTAGGAATAGAACAATGTTTTTCGGTAAATTCAGCCTGCAATCTCGCTTATCTCTATTTCTTATTGAATTATAAACAATGCATCATTTAAATATGGTAAAACCAAAGCCAAGAAAAAAGCGCATACATTTTTACCTTTTAGATCTTTAGGACCACCAGCAAACCATTTTTCAAGTGTACATCAACATTATACACTTATATTATTAATGTCTAGCAGCTGTCACTTATCTCCATATTCTGATATTAGAGAGTACATTTTAGAAACGACAAATTTAGAATCATTTCATATGTGGAAATGAGAAAAAAAAAATATTTATGTACTACAGATAAAGACTTCCATGCTAACATCAGATTTTTTTGAGATCTATCTATCAGATCTGTTTTGGAGGACTCAATACATTCTTATGTGGTAGCCTAAACTCAAAATGTGATTTTATTTTAGCTTCCCCGGTGACTTACTGAGTCTTTGCAGCCCTGTATCTGTTACCTGACAGCAACATATGCCTTGTGTGTTCCTCTTGGATTANCGTTTTACTACAGAGAATATAGGGCTGAGACCTTCATCTAACCCTGGATGAATATTATTCTTAATAATGCATATCCGTACATTTTGAGCAGACTTTAAGTAGTGAGCTTTCTAAAATTGAAAATATTTTACAGAAACAGAAAAAAAAAAAAGAAAAGTCATGTTTCCTGTATCATTCACAGTTCTTTAATTTGTGACATACCACTTTTATCTCTTCTTGCTTTAACACCAGATTTGGT
>VWZY01010237.1:56750-74527 GCA_013399075.1 Chloroceryle aenea
GCTAACATCAAGCATCCTTTTGAAAAATTTTTTAGCCCGTCACCATGTAGCATACACAGATTATAGACACGCCTTTTACTCTTGTTGATGGACTATGAACACTTCAGAGCTGTTTACATGTATTTAGAGTTAGAACCATGGATGGATTATTGTTTTGTTTTGTTTGGGGTTTTTTCCCACCACTGTCACTTATTCAAAGATATCAAATGTGTAAGTTATTAGGCAACAGGGCTTGTCTGCATCAAGGAACAGAGGAGAAGCAGCACTGGTGTCAGTGACGGAAGTCAAAAATCCTGTCAGCCCTGGAGAGAAAGCATGACATAAAACAACTTCTTCCTGCAAAAGCCTAGAGCTTGGCAGCCTGGTGTAATCTCCAAAGACTTTAGAAGAAAGTATGCGGTTGAAGATTGAAGGTTTGAGCACAAATCCAGAAGAAAACCTTTGAGATTTACCAACTGCTCTTCTTAATCATGAAGCAGGGGGGTCCTTTCCTCATTTGTGGGTCCACTCACACTCCAAACAATTCTGAAACTATTACAATGCATGGCAGTTGGTCGATAGTGTGGAAAAACCTCATTTACTGACTGGCCAGACAGTTTTAAAACCTTCAGATTTTTCTAAGTCTAGGTTATTAACTGTCTGACTGTAATCACATCTTCACCATAGGGAGCTTCAAAAGCTTTTCATTTGCATTGAATCAGTTGCCTTCCTCCCTGTCTTTTTCCCCCTGGAAATAAGCTTAAATAATTCAACAAACTGCACACATGGCTAGTGATTATTGAACCATTCTGAAACACTCCAGGCAAATGGACCATTATGTAGTGGGAATTAAAACTTTCCTTGCAGACATTGGAAGAAAGATGTATACATATATATGTATAATCCTCTCTCACTCACGTGTATGTGTGTGTGACAGTGTATGTGGAGGGATATTTATAAACATGCCCTTCTCACAGAGATCTTGTGACTGTCCAAAAATTGATTAAAATGGCATTCAAAGACTGTATTAGAGATGACCCATGACAACTTATGGTGATAATAGAGCATACAATGCAAAAGTAGAGAGATTCTTTCTTTTAATGCTATGTCTTTTCACCCTAAAAGCATAGCATTTCTCTTTCATACTACATGTTTGTGTGCAGGAGCCATAAGATTCTGCCTATTAACTCTGTAAGCTACACATCATGGTAGCTTTTACCCCTGTGTACAATGTCGCAAATTGTAATACATTTTAAAAAATATAAACCAATTTTATGTCTCTTTTTATTTTATTTTTTTCCTTCTTTCTTAAAGGATAATATATAAATGATCAAATTCAATCCAAAGTAGAGGTAACAAGAAATTCTCAGCTCAAAAATTAAACAACATAGCTTTTCACTATCTGGAATGTCATGGTTCTACGAAATATTTCTAAACTTAGTGCTTCACTCAGTGTTTTGGCTTCCCTCCATTTCAGTGTAGGTCCTGTTGTTACTACTTTATAGGCACAGGCTATCAGAACATGAACGTCTCAGTGTTAGGTTTCCCACAACTAGCTAGCTTTTTCTTTTTTTTCTTTCTTTTTTTTTTTTTTTTTTTCAACATGAAATCTGTGTAAATGGCACATCAGTTGTTACCTGAAGGGATTAAAAACTAATAAACCAAATTCAGAAAACTCCAAATATAAGTTTTTAAGATATTATCAAAATTTAGAAGAGATCAAATGAACACAGGGAGGGAGAAAAGACTTCATAAGACAGCTGACACCATTAGCATTAGATTTGGGCCTAGTTACACCTTTTTATTTAAGTAAGGAGAAACCAATAAACAATGACATGGAACTTCTCTCTTCTAAGGACAAATAATATACTTGCTTCCTTGTTGCATGCAAGTCTGACATCAGTTATATATGCACATATGTAGTGAAATGAATAAGAAACTATGTTCAGAAACCCAGTGTATAAGGTTATATCTGATTAGCAGCCTTCACATTATAGCAACTAGAACAGAACTGTTAGTTTACATAGATACTGAAATCCAGGAATTAGAACAATTCAGTTTTTCCTTAACACAGGAGAATATAAGGCAAATGTGGCATACTGCAAATAGTGTTCACTGTGAATATACCAATAACATATGGTGACTTTTAATGCAAATCAGATTTTTCACAAGATTTTAAATATGATTTCTTATATTTTCCTAGTAATTTTCTTCTTTCATTTATTCTTTTTTCCTTTGAATACTTAACCACTGTTTGGTCTTAATAGCTTGAAAGAGAGTAGGATCTGACTGTTAAGAACCTGTTTACTGTTACCTGTTTATTATAGAATACTTTCTTGTAAATATCCTCTACTGAATATCCACAAAATATTTGCCCCATAAATCCTACACCTGTAGGGTTTTGCACATCACTAAAGGACATCAGAAGCCCTCATTAGCTCTCGCAAAGATCCTGCTTTTTGGACACTATATGACCATTGCATGCAGAGCTAATTGAAGAATTGGCTCTAGAATTGTCCTGACCTTTCTAGTCACAGACAAGTCAGGATCATGCATAGGCTGTAGTGAAATTTTTAAAAGTATTTTATGCTGTTGTCCACCTGAAAGTCTTGTGATGCCATTGAAAGCTTTGCATGAGTACTTAGTAAGACTAGACTATTTAGAAAACAAAGTATATATAATGATTTTTTTCCCTAACCATCTATTTATGTGTCCAGTTATGCTGGTATCAAATACTTCACCTAAGGTTTTTTCCTAAACTAAAGACAGAAATGTCAGAAAGAGTAGAGGCATCTCCTCCTGGGTAAATTAATCTTTACCTTTCACTCAGGTAGGAAAATAGGAGAGAAAGAAATATGTCTGAAGGACAGGACCCAAGAACACTTCTTCCAATCATCAGTTTTCTAAATATCTGTGCACTATCTGTTGTGATATCAGAATTTGGAAAGAAAAGTAAGATTGGGAGCCAATTTAGGTTTTAGAAAGCATCTGTTTTGTGCATAATATATTTTATAAAATTTAGCTATGGGTATGTATATTAATATAATGTAACCAAAATCATAAAAAATCTATTTGTATCATGTCTAAGTTAACTTTGGAATGTATTGTCCTCCTGGGTATGTTAAACTGATTGGTTGTCCATTTCTGTTATTCAATAATGCTGCTTCCTGATCACTAGAAATAAATACCGTAACATTAATTTTCAAGCACCACTTCTATTTGTTTATGCATGACATACATCCAATAAGCAGCACTTGTCTGAATGTCTTCTCTGTGGGTGAGATCCTTCCATATAAGTGGTTGTTTTGCAAAGCAATTGAATGCAGTGTGTGTCTCAAGTGCTTTTAAAGTGCAATTTACCAACCTATTGAAGATCAGCCCACTTTAGTTATCAACAGCCTGGGCCTCACAATGTCTCTAGTACAGCAAGGAAAAGGACATTTAGACAAAGTAAAAGAGACATGACTGAGGACACTCCCCTGTGTTATTGTAATAAATAAAAGTCACACTGATTTTAGTATAGAGATTGCATTTCACTACTGCCAGTTGGGTGACTGGCCTTTCAGAAGTAACACCAACATGTGAAATAATGGTGGAATCTAAATCCTTGTTATTTATACAGCTAATTTGCTAAAAATTAATAGAAACACTGTTATTATGCACATATTACAGAATCACAGAATCACAGAATCCTAGGGGTTGGAAGGGACCTCGAAAGATCATCTAGTCCAACCCCCCCTGCCAGAGCAGGGCCACCTAGAGTACATCACATAGGAACATGTCCAGGCGGGTTTTGAATGTCTCCAGTGAAGGAGACTCCACGACCCCCCTGGGCAGCCTGTTCCAGGGCTCTGTCACCCTTACAGTAAAAAAAAATTTTTCGAATATTCAACTTGAACCTCCTATGCTCCAATTTATATTCCTGGATTTGAATTGGGCAGGTTCAAAGCTGAAGGAAAGAATCATCACAATTTGCAGAAATATAACTATTGAATATGAGGATAGAGCAATAAAAGGAATAAGATTTGTGCTCAGATTGTTAGTAGATCTCTATTAGTGGAAATTAGGAAGAAGTAACAATTTAGTGCCACACTGAAAATCAAAATATGGTCTCCAGCACTGCCATATCTTGAAATTTAGGATTCGTCACTCACCATGTTGATATTCTGCTTGTCCCCAGAGAACTGAGAGACCAAAACAAAGAGAGATAATTTTCCCTTTGTAGTTTTCTTCTGGGGCTCCTTTGTATTTGTGTGCAGTGTTACACTTCCCTGACAGGCATTCTCTCCTACCTTTCCACTCTACCCTGCCCCACCCTTCACACCATTTCTTTTGTCCAGTCATCTCGAATCTAAGTGTAATGAGTTTCAACCTGTGCTATAATAGAAGTACAAATTCATGGCACTTTAATGTTTACATGAGTTTTAGACCACTAAGCATCAGGGCTAAGCTGATTCAAAACCTAGGTGCGCACACTTATACAGACAGACATACTAATGCATGCTTGATGTGAGATCATAACTGTTTCCAAGATCTACAGGCTTTCCAAATTCTAACTCCATTGGGTTTAATGAGATTTCCTGGATGTGGGATCAAAATTTGGTCACACTGATTTACCCCATGTATCTGTCTGCTAAAAGAAATCCAGGAAACAGAGTACAAATAATGAGAATGCCCCAATATTCACACAAGTTCTACAAAAGCGTGGACTTTTATAATAACGTTCAACTGATTTTTCTTCCTCCCTCATCACTTCTTATTTTTGCATTTCTTTGCTAGAAATAGAAAAAGAAAGAAGTTTTTTTAAATAAAAAATAATAATAAAAAATAGAGAGCAAGAGAATCTAAGCTAGTTTTGCAGAATAAAAAGGTTCAGCTTTTTCAGCTAAACACCTGAACTTATGTGTGAACTCAAATTGCACCAGACTAAGATTCATCTTACATTAGTCAGTAGCACATGCCCTGTTGTGAGTTACTGGTTAATTTATGCATTACCTGTCGACATTATGAAGTGGAATTATACCTCAGGCACTGTTAGCTGAGATTTTCCAACGCTAAGCAGTAATGGAAATAGCTAATCCCTGCTCATTTTGTCATGAGGTTCATATTATGCAGGCCTACACATTTTGCTGTACTCAGCAGTTTGACAGAGTACCTGTAACAGTACTAAGTTGAGAGAATAAAATGTGTCTCTGTGCACTAATATTGGATGCAAGGTGATTTTGAGAAACAATATAAAGCCATTCACAAACATACTTTTCTGAATTGTACCCTTGCTGTTACACAGCTCCAACATTTGATGATCCGACAACATTCAAAATGCAGGCATTCTTTATCTAAGCTGCAACTACTTGACTAATGGAAGCAAACACTGGTCTCAATATCCTAGTTGTGGTTCCTGCTCTTCTGAAAATTTAAGGCAAGCCTTGAAAAATCTATAAGGTATAAAGAAGATAATTTCCATGAGTGTTAAAGAAAATATAGTCGGTTTCCAGATGCAAGATTTAGGAGGCAGGTCCTGGAATGCTTAGGCTTTTTACATCTTTCTTTGTTCAGTCAGACTCAGTTTGGGGCTTTCCTTTATAACATTTTAGCAAAGAAGGATTTAATCAGATTATATGTTTGTCCCAGTTGATTAATTACTTTGCTATTGAGGCAGGATTGAACAGGGTTTTAATGCTAAGTATCAGCTTCCCTAGTCCTATCTCCTACCATCATCTGCCAGATTATGCTTTATTACTAGTCCACTCATTCTGCAGATAGCTCAAATATGGAGCCAGGTTATCAAACACTGCATTTCATTTTGCCAATTATGGAATAAAGAGTTAACAAAAGACAATAATTTCTCGTCCTTCTATGCTACAGTGCAAAAAGAGAGAGCACTCACAATTCTCACTTAGCAACAATTTCATACACAGAATAAATTAATAACTGAGATTTGGCTGGTCCTTAACAGTCTTAGAAAACTGTGTGAGGAAAAGCAGAGAGGCTGCTTGCTNNNNTTTTTTTTTTTTTTTTTAATTTACGTAACCATATTTCACCAGCAAACAGTGTTGGGTCCAGTTTTATAGTGTGTTGCCCAGAAGTGTGGAAATTTTGTTGTCACACATTTAAATAACAGAAGCAGAATGAAGTAAAAAAAAAAAAAAGGAAGAAAATCCATTTGCCATTTGCCATAAAAAATGAGCGAGAAGCATAGTTTGTTAAAAGTCCTCTCCGAAAATACTTGAAAACCTGTTTTGCTGTCATTATATTTCCTTATTATATGTTAACTTCTTCAGACACCCGCTGAAAAACTGTTATTGCTATTGGAAGTATTTTCTTAAAGAATGTCTAAATGATAAAATTTCAATTATTGTAAAAGGATATCACTGTTTCTACCACAATAGTGTACTGTTGTAAATTAAATAAACTACTTCACTACTATGCACATAGAAATAACTGTGTTTTCCTTCAATTAATTGTCCATTTGTCTGCATAAGTATTTTCCAGCTGCGTACATCTTGATATGAAGGATAATAGTAAAAGTAAAGAAAAACTTGCTATTTATACATGCTAGAGAAAAATTTAGCTGCAAAAGGATGGTCACAGAGAACATTAAGCTCCTTTTATTTCCAGTCTGCTTCTCAGTTTTGAACATAAAGATTAGAAAATTGAGTATTCTTTTTGTAGAGATGAGATTTCAAACCTAGAAGCCTAGGGCACCTGTCCAAATTGCAGAAGTGCTGAGCATCTGAAAGTCCCATTGCCCTCAGTTGTTTTGTTCTGATATCACCTGAGACTTTGATCCGGTGATGATTTGCATTTTTCATACTGCAAGAGTAATCAAAATGTACAAGTTATCAAAATCATATTAGGACACACAGCAAGGCAAGTGACAAAGGATAAAGGAATCCCAGATAACTGGATTATCCTGATTTTGTAACTTTTTTATTTTTTCCTTTTGGTTTCTACAAACAGGAAGATTTCAGAAAGAAACATTAACATTTCCAAATATTCTTTAAAACAAATCTAGCAATCCATAATACTGGGTTTAGACTCTTTCCCCATCTTGTTGCCATAAAATGTGATAATGTTCACTAATTAGCTTTATATCATCTATATATATTTTCACTATTTCCCCAGAAATTCCTAAATTTAGAAAATATGGCAGAAGGAAATCTGGCATTAAAATTACCTCTAAAATTTTTTTATGAAAATTATTTTGATATCTTCTTTTCCAAACTGCTATGCTTTCAGTGGGTTTGGTTGTGTTTTTTAAATGATCTGTGCATGAGATGGTAGTATTTATTGGTTAGTATTTTCTTCCTTTTTACATCATGGCTTTTGCTATCTGAATTGTAGTGTTAACATCATAGAGACAATAGTTTGAGGTATTTAAGTAGACAGGACCATGAAAAAAAAATATATAGAAGGGAAGTAGAATTGAGATCCAAGTGTATTTATAGAGAGTGAGGAGAGACAAGATTTCTCCATAACAAATACTTGAGAAAGAGGACATATCAGCCTGTGAAACCCCCAAGAGGCATGGTTTCACAAAGAAATATATGATTAAATTTGTCAAAAGCAATTGAACAGCTATGGATGAAGACAGACTAGAGGTTTTGATTTTTCTAAGAGGGAGCAAAAGACCTTAACAAAAGCAAATACAACAAAATGCCTGAGGATGGGCATTATGAGAAGGATCCAGAAAAAAAGTTAATGGGTGGATGTTCCTTCCTGGCTACATCAGTGGGATAGGTGCTGTGTTAGGGTGAGAAAGCAGGGAAGCAACTGCAAAGGGGAAGGGAATGACAGGATATTAGAAGGCAAATGAAAAAGAAAACAAGGAGCAGTAAGGGGAGAGATCTCTGATTACTGAGATTGATGCGCTGTTCTAAAGGTAGTCATGTCTAGTAGAAGAAAGAGACATGCAAAGAACTTGTCTGAAGATAAAGAACAATTAATTAATGTCTTCAACAAGAAGTCAAAATGAAAAAAAATGGATGATACATATTAATTCTGTAATGAGATGCAGATAGACATGAATCAGGAAAATAAAACTGATTTCTCATCATCTTACCATGTTCCATATCCGTAGACACCCACAGGGAAAAATAACACCCCCATAATCTTTTAGTGTCATTTGATAAACAGAAAAATCCCCTAATCTCTGCTTCTAATCCTTCCCCATTTCCACTGACACAGTCACCAAATAATTAGGATTGTGGGCAGTAAGAAAAGGGAAATGCTTGGCAGAGGTGCATAATGTGTGCCTTTACCATGAGAGGGAGACAAAATACTACAGGTTAGTTATAAAAGGAACTGTCAAACATTGAAATTTATTTTTTCATCATTGCCTGTGCAGTGTAAATCATCAGTGACCTCATGAAAATTAGTGGTCCTTCCAGTGGTACTCCCAGGATCAGCTTAAATTCATAAGATACAGATGGACCAGATATTCTTCCTGCTCAGAGGCTGCTACAGAACAGCAGAAAGGAGACATGCAGACTTTTCTGCTCCATCCTATGGACACTTGGGATAAATCTTTCCTATGCTTTCCCTTGACAAAAGGAATTTAGTCCATTCTGAAATGAAGTCGTGCTGTCAAGACAGAAAAAAGAACAAATAAAGCCAATGAGAAATCTTCTTTTATATCTTAATTAAGTAACATATTGAAAAAGTTTCAAAATAAGATCAGACCTGTCTTTATGTCTATGATTTCTGTACTTTAAGAACAGTGAAAACTCCAAAAAAGCATTTCACTGTGTTGTGTGTATAGTAATCTGCATAAGCTATTTGAGTTCGTTGGACAAGCTATAAGTACAAATCATGACTATAATTCATGTAGCACAAAGGCTACAAAATCAGTTATCTAGCACATGTTTTTTGACAGCCCCCTAAGGCCCTGCTTTTTCTCTTTGCATTTATTTTAACATTGAACCTGTTTAGCTGTTAAGTCCTTTTACCTCTCCATTACTATATCTTTTTAATACATCTTTTTTACTGCTTCATTCAGTTGCTGTAAGAAATTCTGCATCACACAAGAACTGAAGTAAAAATGTACTATATGGAGAATTTTGCCATAAATATGCCACAAAACAAGTATTTTCAATATAGAGTACTTTTAATTTGAAGACATAATAGTAGCAGCTAAGCAGAGAACATAGCACGATGTTCCCCTTCGGGGGAAATAAGGATGCAATTGATTCCTTCAGGTTCACCATTCTGAGTTTCTACAAAGCCTCATCAGGAACAGCAGCCACAGAAAGAGTGAATACAGATAATCGTAAACTGTAAATTTCAAACTATTATATTTTTTGCCAGTACTATTTCACAAAACTGAAATTAATATCAGCAGAAATACCTTTCCTATGCGGTATCATGATCTGGAGTAAAACTGAAGGAAATACTATGAAAGAGTTGGTAAGACATTATCTAAAATAGCAGCTTTATGTACTAACAAAGAGTTGTACAAACTGATAAGACCGTGTTAGAGAGACAAGAGAATTTACATAAATTAAAATAGAGGGTCTATAGAAGTGCAGAGGAATGTCTTCCCACTAGTTGTTGAGAGGAGGGATTAATTTTGTTTCTTTTCTGAAGAGGATTGATGGGGTTTGAGAGAACAGAAAAGACAAAGATGGCACCAAAGTTGACCTGGTTGTTGGAAGGATAATGATACGCAGGGTAACTGAAAAAGGAAGATTCTATTTACTAAAAAATATTAGCAGTTCATTTGAAACTACACATAGTATTTGCAAATTTCAATGACAAACTTACACGGAACATGTCTGGAGATAGATTCTCTTAGTAGTTAATATTCTTTCCTCTGCCCAGAAACACCTTTTGTCCCACATGAATATGTATTTCAGTGGAGATACAGAATATTTAAAACTTATTAATAATCCTTGAAAAGCTGTTTAAATGTGAACATTATTAAGTCATTCTTTAACACAAGGCTACATTACATTTCTGGTGTAAGAGACAAATCAGATGAGCTCTTAGCAGCTTCAATGCTGTCAAACTCTTTTGTGAGAGCAATGTTACTGAATTGAGTCCACACAATTTTTGTAATAATACAATACAAGTGTAGATTTAATGGTCAATTTTATTAGCAGAATAGAATCTTTTTGACTGTAACAAAAACAAATGACTTCCTTCTGGCACAGTACTTTTTTACTTAAAACTGCATAAAGATCTGTGTTTTGTTACTCCCCTCCCTTTGAAAGAAGATTTAAGATACCCTGACTATTCAGAGTTATATCTTTAGGAATTCAGTAATAGTAGATAAAATAAAAGCCATTGCACAGTAATGATGTTATCAAATAGAAAAGCTATTCTTTCACAAATCTTATCAAAGTTTGTTAACTCAATGAAGAAACTTGGAAACTAATCCTAATCACTGGGTTGG
Organism: Chloroceryle aenea; assembly: GCA_013399075.1. Classification (NCBI taxonomy): domain Eukaryota; kingdom Metazoa; phylum Chordata; class Aves; order Coraciiformes; family Cerylidae; genus Chloroceryle; species Chloroceryle aenea. Next base: position 67,123 of record VWZY01010237.1, read on the forward strand.
TTTTTTCAAAAATATTTCCTCATTCAGTTAATGACAAAAACTCACATAGCTAGCCAGGGCAAAGACAAGGAATACAGTTTTTCACAGGTTTCACAGATTCTGTATATGATGATTCTGAAAGTATCTTGATTGTAAAAGGAAGATATTGCATACATTAAATTGTGGAGGTTTATGACATTTTGTGGTCCTTATTTCTAAAACACTGGGAACAGATTAAATGCTAGCAATGCAATTAAAACTCTACATGTTATTATGCAAATACTCAGTAAGCAAACAATTGAATAAGAGTGTATATGAACCCTTATTCAGCAGATTAGTAAGAACACTGTTAAACAATGGCATGAATTACAGCTTTTAAAAACGTACTTTTAATGTGAAGCTTTCCATCTTTTGCAGTATCTCCCCTTCTTTTTGAGTCACTTCCCTTTTTCCTTTCTCTATCACAGGAGTCTTGACTTCTTCTTGAAGCTCATCACTTCCTTTCCCTCTAAGATTAATATCACCATTTCTCTCTCCTAGCAACATTTCCTTCAATAATCTGTTCCAGGTAATTCCTTCTCCTCCATATTCTAAAGACTTCTGAGGCTTCTGTGGAAGTTAACTCTTGCTGTGAACATTCTTCTGCCTGCTTTCACTTAGCCTTGGGGGCAGTAACAGTGGGGTAATTCTTGAAGCTTGAAAAGAAATGACAAAACCAGAATTACTGAAAGACTAGAGTGCAATTAGGAAAGGAATGGAGGAGGGAAAATAATGTCCTTAGAGTGCAGGATGGCAGATGATCAAAATGGTGCTGGGAAAAGGGAATTCATTTAAAAGCAAGCATAGGACATCAAAATGTCTGCATCTAGGTGTTTCTGAAGATGGCTTTGGAAATGATGATGTATGTTGATAAAGCTTTTCAGAAAACATTAAATATGAGCTCAAATTCAAACTCTGACTAGAAAATGACCTATCCCAACTTAAAATTAGAACTTCTGATCTCTCCCATAAGTATTCAGTGGAAGTTGGCACAAAGTTCCCTAGAGACACAGAGAGACATAGAACATTACTGAATCAGTAGGTGTTGGAATATAAGGTCTTATGGAATCATAGAATCATTAGGATTGTAAGAGACCTTTAAGATCATCCAACTCCATGATGCACATGAGTAATTTCTGTTTTAAAACCCTAACATCACTGCTGACTACAAAAGTTGGATGGAAAACAATGACAGTGCCTAGAATTCTTCAAAAGTCTAACTGTAAAAATAGGTATTCATACTGCAAGCAGCAGAACTCCCCAGAATTCAGTATTCTGTTTGGTTGAAACATTGTATGTCTCAAAACTAGAATGGTTAAAACAAAGACTTTAATCACCATAAGTGATTCTTCAAATCTGGCCTGTAAATTCAGTTGTGAAGAAATCTGGAGACATTTGGATTATTGATTCCTCTGAGAACACACTTTTCACAGAGGGAAATAAAAGAAGAAGGAAGGANTGGATTAGATTCTAAGAAATGCAAATTTCTTAAACTGTGCAATCTGCATTACTTAATAGAGCAGGGAACCAATTAAGAACAGTCCCCTATTTAGTTTAATTAGGCTAACTACAGATAAGGGAATCATATAGTAAAGGGAGGGGCATTCAGTAGAGAGAGTCTCTCATGTAGCTTTCATGTCTGTCTCCTCTACTGTAACAGAGCTAAAGATATCTAGTGTTTGACTTTCAACCTTTTAATTCTATAAAGTAAACGAATCATACACTTTATATTATCAAGACTTTGAAATTGTAAACCCCAGACATTTGGCCTGATGCTAAGCGGAGGAGTGAGGGAAACAAGTGAGGTGCCTGGTATATTCATTCTTTCAAATCAAAAACACTGCCATGTTATGTAAAAATCTTAATTTAATCTTCCTTATATCCTTACATGGTCAGCAAACTCATAAAGGTCTTTCAGAAAGTGGGTAGAAATGAAAAAAAAAATCTTTCTTTTTTTGTGCTCTGAACTGCGTTCTAATTCCAAAATAGAGTACAGCTTCAGTTACCAAAGCTGGGAAAGATACAGAGCTGAGACAAGGTGACATTTCCTTTTCAAAGGTCTCCATCAAAGTAAGTGATACATGTTTGTATCATAGCTCAATACTCATTCTTCTTATTGCAGAACTCTGAATCTATGTCCTTCTACTTTGTTGATGTGTTGATAGGCACAGATACTTAGACTGCAGGGAGGCAGACACAGTGAATCCAAAAAGAAGAAAAAAAAAAAAAAAAAAAAAAAAAAAGAAACATAATTAGCCACAAATTTTAATTAAAAAAAAAATTAAAAACAAAAAAACAAAAAAACCCAACCAACCGAAAAAAAAAAAAAAAAAAGAGGAAGGGGAAAGAATTTATACTATGCCAACATTTATAAATGCTGGAATACTTTGTCACCCACATCAAACCGTCACCTTTGAACAGTTAGATAAACTCTGTTTTCCAATTTTATTATCACAATAATTGGCAGTTTCTGAATTTTTAATCTGCTTATGCTGAGAACACAACTTTGAGGAAGGAAAGCAATGTTTACAGATGGAGGAAAGACCTGTTCACTTCTCTTTAATCTCAGTGTAGCAGCACTTTTAAAAAATTGGTTTTGTTTCATGCAGCATTAGTCTGTTCCTTTTCTGCCACTTCCCCAAGTTTTACATCTCACGATCTTCTAAAATGTCCTCCCAAACAGTGGATGACAAATTCTTGAAGGCTCAGAAGTCTTCACTGTTAGAATTAATACACATGTAGGTAGGTAATGCATGCTCAAAAGTCTTAGCAAGGTACAAGATGGCACTGAGAAGAGATCAGGTTGGACACTTTGCTATCCTTTTGTCCTGCACTGTGACAAAAATTTCTTACACTAATGTGCACATGCGATACAATGTTTTCACACCACAAGTTTCCCCTTCTTTTTCTTCCTGTTAGCTACCTCTTTAAACCTCAGGATTGCATACAGAGTAATTTTAAATTTTAAAGGGTCAGTTTATGCTTCTATTTGCAGAATGAGAAACTTCCTGTTAATTACATGGGAAGTATAATTGAAAGTCTAACGAGTGCACAAAAATCCTTACCACTAACAGTGATCACATTCACCCACCCCTTTCTCTTCTGTTTCTCTTCCTGAGTCAGAGCTTCTTTAATGCGACGTTATCAATAAAGTGCTCAGATCATTAGCTAGCACTAAGTCATGCCTTCAAGATAGTCCTCATTTTTACTATGTGATGATTACTGGCTAACAATTAAGGTTAGGTAACTAAAATCATGTAATGCAGTCTGAGGCTACCACCCCGTGAATTTCAGGGAAAAGAAATTACACAAATAAGAAACTATATAAAACAGTGGACTATTTTAGCTTTTAATAATGCCAGTACTTATGGAAACTGTATGCATAATTGATGAAAATATCCATTCCTATATGCAAAGTTATCAACAATGTAAATAAAATATCTGAGCAGGTCTGGTATTCTTGGACAATTAAAATTTGCCAAACCTGCTTTACTGCAGAAGCTCCAAAAGAATATTTCTACTACCTATGCTGTGACAGAACAGAACACCATTTCATAATATAAAACTTACAGCAAGACTTCTCTTAATGTGTTTTCCCCAGTTATTAAGTATATGCCAGCATGTAGACATTTCTGACTATGCAAAGCACAACAGAAAGTTTAGGAAAAAATAAGCAGTGATGGGGTTTCAGTTCAATTCTATGAACAAAACCAAAATAAAGATATAGCTATACCAGCTAAAAAAACCCTCCAAACTAAAATAATACTTTTATGACTGATTCTCTTTTGAATCTTTCACTAAATTGACCTGGAATTAAAAATAGGAATAAAGATTTCTAATCCTCAAGAAAGACATCCAGATGCACATCAACAGCATTCAACATTCAGAGGGCAGCTGGTAAACTGAATTATAGTCTTTCTGAAAAGCACTATGACAAAGTTGTTTATTCAGCAAAACAAACTGTTCCCTGTGTCCGTTAACAAGGGTGGCTTTGTACAGCACAGACTTCTGCAGTGCTGACTCCTGTTTGGAACCATTTCACACTAATTAGAAAAAAAGAGAAAAGGTTGTGTTCATAAACAGGCCAGCTCAAGACCTCTTTCAAACCACTCTTTCCAAAAATTAACTCAGTTGTAACCCTCTATGAATAAAAGAGTTGCACAAACCAAATGGGAAAAATATATTGTTAATAATTGTCAGCTTGCTGTGCAAAATGACAATACAAATTTTATATAACATTTACCAAATAATAGGGATTAACAAAATATGAAATGTTGTGCAGTTCTGTCTTCTAAGGCTACAACCACAGAGATTTTGATTATGTGTTTTCAGCAACTCTAGGAATATGTGATGAATAAAAGAGTTATTATATGAAAGAAATTGAATGATGAACTGAAGTGTAGATCTGCATTTTACTTATATATAATTATATGGAATGCTATACAATCAATAAAATAATAATAGGGATATCAGAAACATTTTCATTTGGAGGACAAAAAGATAATAAAATAGAGAAGGTCCTTCAGCATTAATAGTGAAAAAAAAAGATTCTGAATTATTTAAAACTAAACTTAATGATGCCATATAGGAAATGTGTTTGGGGATCAATTTTGCACTAGAGAGGCTTATTTCTAATTTCTATAGGCATCTTGCACTTTAGGCAGCATTTGCTCATAGAATTAATCCGCCTTAAATCCATGGGGCTACTTGTGGAAGTGTCAGATGTCGTAAATCAGGGCCTCAGTGATAAGCACTACTGCATCTCAGGTCTCTATGTGATGGAAAGGTGTTACACATGAGATATGTATATTTGTAGTGTTTTCTATTATGAATTATGACAAAGGGAAATTACATGGTTTGGACATAAAGTTTTTCAGCATCCTATACTTTTCTGATTTTATCATAAAAGTCAGTTGCTAGAGTTAGATGCAGATAGCCAAAGTATGTGCTTCAAAATACTTTTGAAAAAGGAGAAATTCTAAATCTATTTAGAAAAAAATAGTTATCAATACAAAACATCCTTCAAACAGTTTGGTATTAATCCAGTAGTTTTTCTAGCAAATCAGTCTCAGTTCTAAAATCTGACCAAAAAAAAGAACAAAAACCCAAACCCAAACCCAAACCCAAACCATACCAAACCAAAAAAAACCCCAACAACCACCACCACCACCAAAAAAAACNTCAAAATACTTTTGAAAAAGGAGAAATTCTAAATCTATTTAGAAAAAAATAGTTATCAATACAAAAAAAAAGTCAGTTGCTAGAGTTAGATGCAGATAGCCAAAGTATGTGCTTCAAAATACTTTTGAAAAAGGAGAAATTCTAAATCTATTTAGAAAAAAATAGTTATCAATACAAAAAAAAAGTCAGTTGCTAGAGTTAGATGCAGATAGCCAAAGTATGTGCTTCAAAATACTTTTGAAAAAGGAGAAATTCTAAATCTATTTAGAAAAAAATAGTTATCAATACAAAAAAAAAGTCAGTTGCTAGAGTTAGATGCAGATAGCCAAAGTATGTGCTTCAAAATACTTTTGAAAAAGGAGAAATTCTAAATCTATTTAGAAAAAAATAGTTATCAATACAAAAAAAAAGTCAGTTGCTAGAGTTAGATGCAGATAGCCAAAGTATGTGCTTCAAAATACTTTTGAAAAAGGAGAAATTCTAAATCTATTTAGAAAAAAATAGTTATCAATACAAAACATCCTTCAAACAGTTTGGTATTAATCCAGTAGTTTTTCTAGCACATCAGTCTCAGTTCTAACATCTGACCAAAAAAAAGAACAAAAACCCAAACCCAAACCCAAACCCAAACCATACCAAACCAAAAAAAACCCCAACAACCACCACCACCACCAAAAAAAACTAACAAACATGAACACCCCCCCAGAAGAAAACAAACCAACAAAACCCTAACTGGTTAAAACAGATTTCTTCAAGTCACAAGAATGACTTAGCTTGTAATTTAATTGCTGTATAATGGCTTTCCATTCTAAAATCAAATCTGCATCTGAGATCTAACAAGAGCAATGTTTCTTGTACCTGCATAATAAATGTCAAATATAAATGAGATACACAAGTGGGAAAAAACCAAACCAAACCAAAACAAACAGTTGAGGCTTTTGTTAAGAAAAATATTATTGTCTAGAGTTAATATGCAGCATTCCCAAGTGTTTTCAGCTCTCAGGGTCAATCTTTTTACTTGCTTCATTCTATTAAGGAAATATAGATTTACACAACTGCTCTTATGATGACAATAGTGCTACATTGCTTGTGACTTGTCATCTCAGTTTCAGGATTGCCTGAAAAAGGACCAGTTCTGTTTCTTAATGAAGCTTGCCTTTCTCCATTGCTTCACTTGAAGACAAAACTGTGACTTTTGACAACTTGTCAAAATGAACTGAGTTTCCTTTCAAGGATCATAAAGAACTGGAATAATTTTTAGTTCCCGCATCCTGTGATTGAAAAGACAGTTTTAACTACTTCAGCTCAGTTATAATAGACACATTGAATTTAGGGGACAATATGTCACTCTTCTAATGTTTGTAAGAAATGAATTATAAATAGTCTGAATTTATATGTCTAAATTTATCAACATCAACTTGTGCAATAGTCTGCAGGTAGGAACCATTGTCTTGTTTTTACAAATATCAGTCTGTATGTAGCTCTCAGATAATGAAGGGAAAGACTTTTCTGAAAAATATTCTCATGTCTCTAAACAGTGAAAAGCATTAAAGAGGGCCACCCCACATTCTTTTAGCTGTATTTTCCACCTAACATAATACATTTATAACAGCAATTTTCAGAAATGAAAACCCAACAAAATTTCATGAGGGTCATACAGTTCAAATATCTTTTTTATGCTTTGATGAATTGATAGCATCAAATCAAAAGAAGTTTTCAGTAACTTCCTAGAAGTAATTAGGTTTCTATAAAAGTCTGGGATACACTTAAAATTTATCATTAGTAAATATGGTTAATGTAGTAGAAATCTTTCTGTGGATATTTTAATGGCATGTAACTATGATTTCTGTTTAATTTAGCTTGGTTTTAACAAGTGAAAGGATCATGAAAGTTACATCTTTGATCTGCCACATGAATTTTAATTCTAAACAGCTAGCTGTAGTTTATCTACTAAAGAGTGCAGCAGATCTTTATCACCATTCTACCTACTTGTTTTCCTTTTCACATATAATTTCTTTCTATTGTGCAATGTTAACCATTGTCTCTGTGTGAGCTCTGATTCTTCTGAAAAATAAAACAAAACAAAACAAAACAAATCAACCTCTGCATACTCATTTTCTTGTAATGCTGGAAAAAAAAAAAATATGCAAAATGGAGAAAAATACTGTTTAAAAAATTTCACATTATGACTTTCCAAAGAACAGTC
>VWZY01010238.1:0-76139 GCA_013399075.1 Chloroceryle aenea
GAGAAAGGAAGCATAGGGAAAGATGAGTGCAAAGGCTCTGTCACTTTTGTGAGGTTTCTTGTCATCCACACAGTTGTGTCTCTGTCACACAGCTTGGGCTACCTTCAGCTTCATTGTCCTGGGGTACAAATTTCCCTATGTTCTCAATGGCAGATAACTTGCTCTTTGAAGGGATATTTTCTCCCAGGAAGGGCACTTTTATCTGAGATCAGGAGATGCAATTGTTAAAGTAGCTGCACAACTTGACCCACTGGTACATGTGGGAACTGAATGGCATCCTCAGCAGTACTTCCTGAGGTCTCAGCTTCTGTGTTTTAAACCAGGTCTTTGCTCTGGAAACCAGTGTAACTTGACTTCAAAATGTATGATTCAGTTTTCCTGAATGACTTATCTTCTTTTATAGAAACAGTGTCCCACCTTCCCTGAAAACATCCTAATTCAGCTTTTCTACTGAAGGCTCATGGACATGGTGGACACCAAAGATAGTGTCTGAAGTTCATTTGATGCCTTGCATTCCAAGATAGAGCTGGAAAGATACCAGTAGAGGGAGAGCTGTTGGGAGGGAGAGGGAGAAGGAGGCAGAGGAGAGAAAACTGAGATTTAATGAAAGTACTGGTATTTTAAAGAGGTGATTTAAAAGATTTAAAATTTTGCTGATTCTTATAGAACAATAGGGACTGTGAAAAGAAATTATAAATCTCTATGTTTTCATTATTTGCTGTTGGTCCCACTGGCTTTTGTTGAAAGTAAATATTCATAGTTAATTTTGGTACAGCCCCAAACCAGTATCTTAGAGAAAAGCATTGTTCTTATTACAAATTTGAGAGTGTTTATGAAAACGAATCAATTAGTCAGCTAGCAGAATTGAATTTCAAATGTGGAATGAGCTACCCACGTTAGGTATAGCCATACATAGAAATTATGTGCACTCTGCCATAAATTACGCAGGCGTTCAACGCTGAAATGCTGAAATGCAATTCACTGCACTTGGAAGATTTGAAGCTCCTTTCATTTACATACTTTGAAAGATGGCTAATAATTCAAAACTATTTCATGGAAAACATGGGTAGAAAGAAATGTATAAATGCCCTAACGAGGCAGCTTTTGTCACTACTTTGATATTCTTAAACAAGCTAAATGTTTATGATAAGAAGACCAATGCAGGTAAATCTTCACCCCTGTAAAGGCATCATTAGGTAGGCAAATGGATAAATCTAATACTTTTCAAATTCCATAAACTAATGATGGATTTTAGACCTCATTATTTCAGAGAGGTCTATTTAATTTTGTTTTCAGTGAAAATATTCTGTCGTCAGTAATCCTTGCAGTACTGATTCACCAGCAGTGACCTTAATTCCCTGATGTATTTGTCCTTTTCTCTTCTTCCTCCTACCTTCCATGTGAACAGACAACTCTCAAGAAAATAAAGAAGCAGTTTCCTGAACAAAACTTTATCTCTTCATGAAAAAACAAGCTCTTGCCCACATCTGCTGTGAAGAAAAACATATTTTTTCTTAGACTATTATAGAAGAAGCTCCTATATCACATAGCTGACAATTAATATGCTGATATATGCAGAAGAGGGAGTGCATTTTTGACAGGCTGTGGTTCAGTCAAGAGCAGAGAAGTAGGCAGCAGTATATAGAGCAGAAAGCAGTTCACAGCAGCATAAGAAACCATGATGATCTCTTAGGGTGATGTCCCTTGCCATCCTTGCTGCCTCAGCATATAACCTGTCATGGTTCATGAAGCAACATTTTAAAACCTGCTCTTCCCAGTATTGTTCCCACTGCCAGCTCTCTTAGAAACCCTTTGTGTTGACTGTTGGAAACCTTCCTAGGTTTTCCAGCCTATGGTCAGATATTTGGGCAATACACTCCTGTGTAATAACTGTGGAAGGACTTGTCCTTTTTGGACCACACCACATAGCTTTTCCTTTCCCAGGGGCCACACGGTGACTTTCTTGCTGACACTGCCTGCTCTCTTATTTCTCTCAGGGTACCACTAAGGTCACTAGCAGGACATACAGGGAATGCAACCTTAGATGTGAACTTTGCATTCCAAGTTCAGGATTTATTTAACTCAGCATGTCACAGCCTCTCATCTTCCTAAAGGGGGTCCCACTTCTTATGCCACACTGTGAAGCTAATTATTCTCAATTTATTTGTACAACCCTGCATTTGCCATCTATTATTCCTGAAATATAAAATGATCTAAATTCTTTTATATCTGGCTGCACTACCTAATTATTCCTCATTTGTTTTTATTCTCTTCCAATTTAGTATCATCTGCAAAGTTGGAAATGATGTTTTCATATCATAATTAGACCTCTAAGATCCTAAGAAAACTGCCTGGTGAATAAGCATATAAAGGGTTTGGGTTTCTTCCCCCCTCCTATTTTCATTTTAATGGAGATTTAAAGTGAGACAATAAATTAGAAATGCATGAAATTATGAGCTAAAAAAATCAAGTTGTTTGCCTGTGGGCTGTAATGTTGCAGCAACCAGAAATGATATGAAGGAGTAGTTATGATAAGAAAGTTGGTTAGGAATGACTGATAAGGATGTAGAAGCTGAGCTGACACATGCCTGGCTCCTCACCAACTGTGCTGCATTAGAAGATGTGGTTATTTGGACAGCATATTTCCATTGCTGGTGTTAGGAGCATAGAAGTTCCCTTCCTCTTCTGCCCTCTTCTGCCCTACCTCCATGTAGCCATGTGCAGAGGGAGGTTGATTAGCAACCATGCCTTTGATGCACACATAATTTTCTGCCTTGAGCAAGTCATTCTTCACCCCCAACATTGAAGATATCCCAGCTTTAAAGTATGGCTTATAGTATTTCCTGCATCTCCAAGATACATGTATCTCACACCTGAGCAGCAGAGAAGATATTAACATTTTACAGTGTGACAGAAGAGGGCTCCTTTAATTAAGTTACTTAGCATACTGCAGCAGGCCAGTAAAACCAGTAAGGCAGAGCAACTTGGGAGCCTTTTCTTCAGGCATATGTAGACCTGGAAGTCTCTATCTTAAATAGAATGAGTGCCATATAGTGCCATTTGTTTCCCTTTGGATCGAGTTGTGTCAGCTGAATGCATTGGTTCAAGATGTTACAGGGCTGTGGACAATTCAAACTGCCAAAAATTTCCTCAAATGTGTAGAAGCAGAATGAGGGAATAACTGTCACATATGCAAACAAATAAGAAAAAAAGGAAAGTGCACAGATCTCTCTCCATTGCACATATTTCAGTTTGTGTTCTGAACAAGATTAATGTTGGGATCTGAGGAGAGGAGCAAATCTGATGGACCAGCCCAGGACAGGATTAGCCCTAAAGCCACAGATGCTGTTCAGACCCTGGATTGCTCTTACTCTTCATTTCGAGGTGGAAGAAAAGACGTTTTGCTTCTGGCACTGTACAGGCATGTAACCATTCTCAGCTGGTTTAAAGCAGGGACTCACAGTGTGTTCCCTGTGTGAATTCAGATAGGTGCAGACTTTGTGCCAGTAAATTCATGGTGACCATGATACCCTCCCGTTTCCCTTCAGACAATGCTCAGAACAGGACACCTGCATTAAATTGCCCCCTTCATGCTGGTCCATGCCTTGGCTTGCTTGTGAGAAATCATAAAACTGAGGGACAGGCCATGTGAGGTCAGGTACACTTTGATGTCAGCTGCTTTGTTGCTCTTGAGAGACCAGGCATGAAGAGTGAAGCTCATTTTCCAAAGAGACAGCCACTGGAAGCGTGTGCTGCTGGGAATGAGGGCAGATGAACAATCACACTTACAGAATCCATCTGATGTTCTGAGTTTCTCTGGGCCTGATTCTGACTTCCACAATGCTGTCAGCCAAGAACAGACTATTCAAATTCAGAACAGTTGCACTAGTGACAAAACTGTCATACAGCACAAAAGATCAAAGTCACATCAGACCTACCAGAAGGGATAGATTTTAATTGCAGCCTGTGGTTATTTTGGCTCCCATTTTGTAGGCACATTCAATTATACGTGCAACTTAAGTCATTTCTATGTCTTCCTGACTGACAGATTTATTGGATAATGTCCTGCCTCCAAAATTAGGCCCACAGGTGTGTGCAGCTGTTGTTCTGAGTGAGCAGAAGGAAGGCCTAGCTACAGCACTTCAGCAACTTTCTCTCTCCTCTGTAGGATGACAAAAAGAAAGAACACACTTTTAAAAAATCCAATTGATCCTAACAGGATAGAGTATTTAAATACAGTTTTTAGATATCATCTCTGTGGGGCAAGATTTAGGGTGTTTGTGTAACAACTTAACATTTTTCCCTAAATCTAATCTAGCATGAGTATAAGGATTTAGTTAGGTCATGTAGAAAGAACATTAGAGGGGCAAAATCTCAGCTAGAACTCAGCCTGGCCACCACTGCAAGAGATAATAAACAGTGGGTTTACAAATATGTAAACAACAAAAAAAGAACCAGGAGAATCTCCACCCTTTATTGGATGTGAGGGGGAACATTGTTACCAAGGGTGAGGAAAAGGCTGAGAGTGTTGGGGTTGTTTAACCTGGAGAAGAGAAAGGTCTGGGGAGAGTTTATAGCAGTCTTCCAATACTTAAAAGGAGCCTGTAAGAGAGATGAGGCAATCTTCAGCAGAGCCTGTTGTGGTAGGGCTAAAGGTTTTAAACTAAAAGAGGGTAGATTCAGACTAGATATAAGGAAAAATATGTTTAGAGTGAGGGTATAAGAAAGAAACTGTTTACAGTGAGGGTGGTGAAACACTGGCACCTGTTGCCCAGAGAGGTAGTAAATGTCTCATCCCTGGAAACATTCAGCACCATGTTGGAAGGGGCTCTGAGCAACCTGCTCTAGTTGCAGATGTCCCCGCTCATTGCAGGGGGGCTGGACTAGATGACCTTGAAAGATCCCTTCCAATCCAAATCATTCTATGATTCTATGAGTATTCATATGCCATTAAAATGGTAAGATAAGTCTAAGAATTTAAGAAGTGATGTGCAAAAGAAATAAAAATGAAGAGGGACAAAGACATTTGAAAATACCATCTGAATTATATAACTTTTAATCTTGGAAATAGGAGCTCTTATTTTTATAATGAGAGACCACATCTGAATAAAGGATAGTCAGCAGAGTTTTCTATTTCCACCGTTATTCTATAGCCTATTGCTTTTCCAGTTTACCACAGCCCACACTTGAAGGTGTTTGCAAGACAACACTGAGATATGGATAAGCCAAGCAGTGATGCCATTTTTTAAAAGAATCAGCACACCATTATTTCCTTCATACCTTAACTTACAAGTCCATAAATTTCTTCCAAAATTGACTTGAGATAGTAAAAAACCTGAGTACAAAAGGAAAGCTTAAGATGAGATTCCTCCTTCAATCCAGTATGCACTAAACTTGAAAATCTTATAGTACTAGTTTGGGCCAACTGATTCCTAAATGTCTCATTTCCTTCCTTCCTTCCTATGTCTCACTGAGCCAGTGACTGGATGAAGCCTCCTAGTCCTTCTGAGTGATGTGGCTCCCATGCCATCCCTGGAGTGGTTGTAGTGCTGTCCACAACCCTTCCAAACCTGCACAGGAGCTGATCATCTTTGGGCTCTTGTACCCCATGCTTTCCTATCCCAATCAGTGCAGATACCTTGCTGTGCAGTGTCTAGTGGAAAGCAAGCACAGAGATACTTTCTGAAGCAATTGTTGATCCAAAAATTCCAGTCATCTCTTTGTCTGTGTTCCCCCAGCCCCCTCTATCCAGCACTATCAAAAAATGTAAAGTGCTGTAGAGAGCCCTGAATTGCTATCTTTGTACAAGTTTTATTTGCACTAAATTCTCACAATACACTGAATTAGTTGTCAACACTGGAGTAGTTCTGAAGAAATAAACGTGTTCTTAGGCTCTTTGTGGATCAAGTTTCTTTGGATTTCATGGAGTTGTCACACTTGAGATCATGTGTACTTCACCAGTCAGCCATAAAACTATCCTTTAGTTGAAATTAAATGTGGAGAAGTTTAAATTGTTCTGTGTTTATACAGACATAAGTAGCTCATCTTTGGCAGTGCTCAGATTATTTATACTGCAGCTGCAGTAAATTTGAGTTGTACCAAATGTAGTTCTCTAAATGTCAGCTTGATTTTCTCAAGACCTACTTTTCACTTGTTATAAATATTGTTACAGATACTAACTCTTCAAAAGAGGAATGGCACTTTGGGTTCAGTCAAAGCATTCAGAAGTAATTGGATCATGACAGGACTTTTTTAATATTTTTTTTTTCTAAAAAGTGACATTTGTATGCATTGAAGAATTTTGGGGCTCTGGGAATTCCCCTTCTCTGTAGGTAGGTACATAGAACTTTCCCATAACTTCTCATGACTGCAGTTAGTGTTATTATAAAAGTAGGGTACATATGTATAGAAGCAAATCAAACATGAGCATCTTTTCTAAAACTGAATGAACTCAATCAAGTCCAGAGAATGTTCATTTAAAAGCTGTCAAAACAAAACAAAACAAGTCAATTTATAGAGGCTCCTTACTGTTTATGTTAGTTCTTTATTATCTCCAAAAGTTATCTACATTTTTATATATATATATTTTTTTTTTTTTCCTGTATAACAAAAACAAGAAGAGAATTCACTGCTTATAATTTAAGACCTTCAGTTGCTGCCAGGCAAGTAGATGGTCCATAATTCACACCTTTAAAGAGAAAGGAAAATCTCACAACCTTTTCAGAAACTCAAAATGCTGAGCTGAGGCTCAGTTCAAATATTTATTCATTGATACAAATAAAAGCCTCAGCACTACCTATAAGCATTAGGTTACAATAATATTGACTGCAACTTTCTTGATTGAAGGGAGGGACGATTTTGGGGGTTTCCATCAAGTGCCAAAACTGAAATGAGGAGAGTTTGTGTGTGTCAGGGCCCATCAGCTACATCTGGAAGAAAGAGGACAGCTTTTAAGTAGACATGTAACACTTGAACTTCCAAAGCTGTTCTGTTTCTAGCCATGCAATTATAGCCAAATACCTTTGCTAAGTTGCCAGAGTGAAAAGAGTTATTTTTCACTGTTTTTTCTCTGGTTCCCACGTTTCTCTAAACCAGAGACTGTTTGAATAGGATGGTAGAATAGGAAGAAATGTCATTTGGGCAAAGCTCCACAGAAATTGCCTTACCCGTATGTATTTTTTTTCTCGTTCACATACTAATTTCTGAAATAGTTCCAAACCATTTTTTTACTACATTAAGAGTCTTAATTTTTGCTGATCACACAGATCACTCTTTGGCATTTTCACCATAGTTACTGTCATGGTTTTGTTACTACTGTAATTTCAGTTATGCATCATTACTAGTCCAAAACAATTCTACTGAGACAAGAAATATTATAACTTAAGAAAATTATTGCCAGTGGAGTTATTTTGAAAGAGTATTAAGAGGAGGAGTGCATTGCAGGTGCTCTGAATCCAGTTCTGGAGAAACACTTAATTTCCCATTAAATGTAAAGGGAGCCTTGGAACTGCAATTCCCTTGGGTTTATGACTCTCCTTAAGCCATCACCAGACTCCAGAGGAGTCAGTGGTGGCTGCCTGCAGGGTGGATGCAGAGTGATGCTGATCCTGTGAAATAACCTCAGGCACGTTCTAGGGACCAAATGTTGTTCCACATAGTCTGGGATTAAATTGTAATTATTGATCTAGTCAGTAAAGATTTCTGTACAAATTAAAGCTGGAATTGTTCTTTGCTTTAGGTCTAAGCACAAAAAAGAAAGGATTAATTTTGATTTTTAGCAAACATTCTGATTTAATGTGTGAGAATCTGGGAAGCTTGTTATCTATTCAGAAGTACCAGTTGTTTACCTATGTAGAGCTTAGACATGGAAAACCTAAAAATAGATGGGAAGAATATACATGGGATAGAAAAGAGAGAGAAAAAAAATTAAATTCAGCTAGAATAGTCCCAAATAAATGCTTTGCTTGAGGAACAAGTATAAGGACTTTGAACATTTACATTAGCTGGTCGACATCATCTGAATTAGATCCACTTGAAAGAGTGAAAAACCATCACTGCTCTATACATTAACACCACAGCTCTTCAGCTTTTGTGGTTGTTGTTATGAATGTGGCATCTTGCTTTCACTAAGGAAAGTTTACATTTCAATTATAGCTTCCAGCTTGAGCTCACAATTCACATTTTTTGTAAAGGAGTTCAGTTCCATTTCTGTGAAGCCCAGTTTAATTTTTCATCTTGAGTTTGCCATGTAAACTTGATTTCTTAAGCATATTTTCCAGCTCTAGTATTCTCTTATTAGACTCAGGATATTATGACATTTTCAAAATGCTTTCTATTTATAACTTAACATTATACAATGTCAGGAATAATCAAAAGCATAAAGAGATGACAGAAAAATCCCATTTATATGATCTTTCCAGGTCACAGTTCTGAGTTTCACTTAGAAAGTTTGTATTAGAAATTACCTTTTTAACAAATGAAACATGCAAACAAAAGTTAACAGAAAATGGACATGATCACTTAACAACTTTATTAGCACAGGCTGCCAAAGTTCAGATCTAGGTGTTTTCATCACAGACATTTCTGAACCAATGTCCATCCTTCAGTGTGACTGACTTTTGTAGTGTATGAGGAGCTAACCCTAGTGTACAGTTTCTCTTTCTGTTAGGCACCCTATTCTCTCATTATTTTTTTTCATTTGGTCTTCATTTTTATTGCCCCAGGAACAAAAGACTATTGTAATTTTAGTACTTCTGTACCCCATGTGTCTACTGAAACTGTGCATTTGAACGAGGTACTACTTTCAGAAATCAAAGTAATTCCTATCATTCTGAGACAATGGCTTTTTAACAGACAAATTCTGATTAAGTATTTCTGCCATTTGTGTATCCTCTTAAAATAGATCCTCTTTTACTTCCATCAGCTGATTGTTTTATCATCTTTAGTTTTAGGATTAGGGCTTCATTAATCTTCAGCCTCCCAACCTTTTGCGTAAATCCAGGCTACTTGACAGATAAATGGTGAATCAGATGATGGCAGTGCCTGTTTGTGCTCATAGTAGGTGGTATTATTTGAATCTTTTGTGATGCTGATACAATGAGAGCAAATGTTTGGAGAAACGATTAGGGCCCTGGGGCAAAGCTTCTCTGGGGTTTTGAGGGGGTATGGAAGGGTGAGATTTATCATCTCTGTCTTCCTAGCTGTGGAGCCAGTGGTCTATCTGACTAGGGAGAGGAGAAACAGACCTCTGAAACATCTTGCAAGTTGCAGCATAAGGATGCCAGGAACCTTGAAACCTTCCTCTTCATATATATAGGCCCTGTACAATGTGCTCTTCTTGCAGGACCTACAGCTACCAACCATCCCCGTGCATCCAGCAGCTCTGTTCTGACCCTTTTCCCTGCCCCCTGCTACAGCAGTGGGATCATGCAAATAACATCAGCCTGGCTGTGGTGAGGGGAGCAATGGATGAGGAGAAGAGAAATTCAAACAAAGACTGTGTTACTACTTAATGTCTGAACAGTCATGGGAGATTCTGTAGCCTTGAGTTAGAAGTGTAGGTTTCCTATAAAATGTGAAAGAAAGATTGTGTGATTCATAATGGTATGCACAGCCCTAAGCAGCAAGCCATCTGAGGTAGCAATAGCAAAGCCCTGAGGACTTACTCATGTTTAAAATCCCCACACTCTCAGAGGCTTAGGTGCTTAACTGCGCATTTCTCTCCTCGCATGATTTATAGCCATGAAAGTAGGCACTTAATCCTCTTCTTCACAGAAAAACAGATAGAACAAGAGTCAATCCTTTCTTTTAAAACTGCACCAGAGAAGTAGGTGGTGATTCCTCTCACCTCCTCCTCAGCTCCTTTCCAAGAGGACATCTCTTCAGTTGTTTATTCTGTTAGTACAAGCTGAGTGTGACCTGGAACATTCCCCGGTATGTAGACTGCTGGGGAAGAGAAGTACTTTCAAACTCTGCCCCAGAAGATATGGCAGATTGTATAGAAGATTCAGTGATCCAGGGAGTAGGAATAAGAGTAACCCTGATTTTACTGTGTTAGGCCACATCCATGGGTCTGGAAGACTCTAGTCCATGCTTCAAGGACAATTTAGTTATCTTCTATTCCACAGATGGTGGACACTGTATGGCAACAGTTGCAGCAGAGACCAGCATTAAGGACTGTCCCCTTAGAAACAGGTTCCCTAGACAGCTACACTACAGAGCCAAGCTTGCTTCTTTATCTCTGTCCCAGTACATTTCAGAAAGCTCCAAAGCAACCTAAATGAAATAGCTAAGAAAATTATAATGCAGACTTATGCATTTCCTCTAGAAAATGTTGGAAAGTGATACAAATAATTTAATTAATTACTTCATTGTGAGAAAAAGGTTTTAAGACCCAGTTAGAGAAAGCAGGTGGGTAGAGCTGCAAGTTTGAGGATGTACATGAAAGGGGAGTGTTCTGTGGGTGAAAGGCACAACAGCAGTACAAGATACAAAGAAGCTGAGGGTATGAACTGATGAGGGGTACAAGTGGGACCAGTGCAAAGTGGCATAGCCTCACTGAATGGCACTGCTTGGAAAGAATAAGCTTGCATTGCAGCAGTCTTGAACAAGGACCTGCTACTGCTCAGGTAATGATCAAACTGTGGAGAAAGCTGTGCAAAGATAGTTATCTAGCATGTAGATAAACATGGACACAATGTAAATAGTCAAACGCTTGCCTTGTGCTGTGATGGGTCTTGTCGTAAGATGCTCAAAACAGTGATTGCCTCCTTGTGTATTTGGAGAGTATCTAATTGGTGATCACTGGCAGTCTAATTAGTTTCTCCAGCCCCTGCACATTGCACAGATACATATATGCACCCACCTGCTCTTTTTCTGCATATGCAGAAAACATTTGTCAGGGAGCATTGAGGATTATGATACAGAACTAATAACACAAGATCTATCAACAGGCTGTAACCTATGTTGGGGAGCACCAGGCAGGTGCTTGGTAACTGGGCAGCGTGGAAAAAATCTGAATTGAAATGTTGAGGTCTTCTCGTGTGTGTAATGTCATCCATAAATACATTGGCCCTGGGACAATCTGCAAGCTCTGTCTACAGTAAAGAGTTTCACAACTGCCGCTTGCACGACATAAACAAATGGGCTGAGCAGGGTATCTGTGTTACTCATCCTCTTCCTCCAGTGCTCTGCATTGCTCAGAAGTGCTGCCGGGCCTGCAAACTGTTGCCTCCATCCTATAATACCCAGTATTACAGACACAAGTCTGGTAGTGTGAAGCAAATTTAGAATATCCCCCTTTTGGTATATGTCATTATGGATGGCTACAGATGGTTCTCTTCTGTACAACGGTCTGTTGAAGAAGCTAAGAACTATGAAAGGAAATGCTTACATATGTGAAAAGTATCTGAATGTCAAATGTAAGCCAGATTGGTTGGACTAGATAACCCAGAGTTTACCTCAAGTCCAATAAAATTACTTACAGAGGAAGAAAGTGCTTTACATGAAAAAGGGGGAGCTCTTGTAGCTGCAAGGAGGGCTGAAGATATTGATGATAAATTGATGATAAGCAAAATTTAGACTTTAATGCTGGTAATAATAATGCTAATTAATAGCATAATTTAGTAAAAATAAATTGGTTTAAAAGCATAAAATACACACAGATTTATCTGTCACATCTAGCTTGCAAGTCCATAAAGCAACATGAATGAGAGCTATTGTTAGTAATTTATTTATTTCAGAGAACTCATTGTGATTTCTCTTCCATAGTATAGACATTTCTGAAAATAAGCTGAAGGTCACATCTGGAAGATGAGAATATATTTTCCCCCAGAAGATATTAAAGGCTTTATGATTATGCCAGGGCACACAGTTAAGTATATGGAACCATTAAAGTTTGACAAGGCACCTGATCTAGATAAATAACATTCCCAAATTCCAGAGGAATTGGTAAAGTGAATAAAGAAAACCCTTTAGAATGTCTTTTTTTTTTTTTTTCTTTTCTTCACATCTTGTTAACAGCTAAGGAAACATCAAAAGACAGAAAGAGGGTAGTGGTGTTGCCATATTTTTGGGAGGAGGTTAAAGAGAGGAATCTATGGAATGTGTAATATGGAAAAACAATCACAGCTGTTTGAAGACCTGCTCATCAAAACTGACAAAAGAGCAAGATTTCTGTGGGGACAGTCCTGAATAGCTAGAGAAAAGGAAACTAAAGGATATATTTTGCTTGGACATAAGACCCTTTTGAAACTATGTCATATATAGACATGCACAAAATAGATTACTCTAAAAAGCTAGGCTGAGATAAACATCAAGGGATGGTGAAATGAATTTTAAATTAATATAAGAGGGAAAAAAAAACATGTAAGCTAAATGGAAATGCTTTATAAGAGAAGAACCAAATGAGGCAGAACCAGTGGTCAAAGATGAGCACCACTCCTGGTATGCAAGAGGGAGGTTACTGGAAAAGAGCTGATTTTGCTAAAAAACAAATGGAAAGAATGGGAAATATGTCTGTGTAAAGACAAAATAATTTAAATATTTTTATTTTAATACTCTGCTGCTAGGAAAGCATGACTGCTTCATTTAATTTAAAGTAGTAGTGGGATGCAATTAATCCCACCTCAAGCAGCAGAACTCTGAATGTCAATTAATAATAAAAGCTGGACATACAGATAATAAACTACCTGTGCAATGCTTACCAAGATTAAGAAAATAAAATACTTAATTTCTCATATAAACATATTTATCTTATACACCTACATGGAATATTTATTCTCATGAGTGCTACATACATAGAAGATAGATTGATGGCAAAAGATGGATGATGCTGTGCTGAGCTCTAAAGTTTTTAATGGGCTGTGCAGAGCATCCATCTATCAATCTGTGTTATTTTACTGAGGATCATTCATAGGATCATAGAATCATGGAGACATAGAATCATAGATTCATAGAATCATAGAATAGTTTGCACTGGAAGGGACCTTTGAAGGTCGTCTTGTCCAATCCCCCTGCAGTGAACAAGGACATCTTCAGTTCATCCTCATAGCATGTCTGTCATGTTCCCATTCTTTGAGCAAATAATCTTCAGGTAGAACTTGACAGTTCTTTAATGTAGCTGTAGTTTATTTTTGAGCTTAATCTTTGTGAAGCTTGAACTTCTTTGGTTTTTGGATGGTAGCTTTAGGCTGTGGGCAGAATCAGAAAAGTATGTTGCACAAATGGTGAATCAAGCAGTGAGTAATGTAGGTGAGTTCCAAATGAAGTCACAATAAAACCTTTATATCATATCATATTTTCATCTTCATGCCACATATGTCACAGATAAATGATTTTAAGCATATGCAAGAGGATTTAACTGTGTGTTTTAGCATGTATATCTTCCTGGTTTTAAGATGGGTTGTGCTGAGTGAGTTATTCCCATGAAGAGGGAAAAAGACACAAAGCTCTCTAAAATTAAGTAGAAGACCAGCTTCTCTCTTACCAAAATGTCAGCATTTTAAGTCCCAGTTTCTTGCAGATCTGCAAGGTCAGAATAAGTTGTGAAGTCCTACATGGGAGCTGGAAACAACTCTTGCAAATACTGTCATGTGATGCCATATTTGCTCTCCCTGAAGGATTATGAATTATTGAACTTTGCTGCTGTGGTGGTTTTGTGTATAGGAGGGATGCTGCAGATGGAGAACTGAAAGCTTCTTACAGCCTTTGTGCAGAAGTAATTGCAGGGAAAGAAATACATACTTTGGTGGTTGCCATTTCTGTAAGTTTTAAAGGTTTTTTAAAGCTGAGTCTTTGGCTAGGACTGTTAAGTAAATCCCAGATAACGAGAAGTGGGCAGAAAAAAATAGTATCTATTGTGAGCTGTAAATGTGGTTGGCAATACCCAAATGCTGAGCTGATGTATCCACAGGTTTAAAGTCTCTTCAGTGAACTTATTCCATAGCTCACATAAGTTTCAAATACACTTTATTAAAATTGCTGTCCAGAATTTTAAAAATCCCTTCTTTGTGGAAAATTTATCTCACACTTACAACTGCTCAGGCAGTTGCATTGTCTTTACATTTTAATGTGTTTATTTATAGCAACACCATTTTTAAAAGCACCCATAATGAACAACATCATGCTCCTCTGGCAAATGCACAGGATGGGCCAGAATCTCCATTTGTCTGTGTTGTGCATGCTCATTTAGATTATGGTAAAGTGGGTATAAAACACTACTGGAACACAATGCAAATGATGTATGCTTCTTTGCAATGAGATAAACGATTATGTGTGGTATTAGAGCTGTAATTTTATGCTTGTTAGTCATCCAGTTTTGATTAAGGGATCATTTATTTTAAGAATAAGTCTGTATCACTGCTCAGGCTTTCTCTTTCTACAGCAAGTTCTGTGTTAAAGAGCAGGACAAAAAGACTAGGACAGCTGGGAATGATGGGGTGGAAATAGTGAAAAAAATAGTCACAAAGCTGAACACTCCTCTCTACAAAGTGGAGCTGTTGGTTTCTGGCTTTCAAAGGTAATTTGTATTTAAAGGGACTTGGGCCCTCAAGGTAAACACTGAATTTGCACATTGCTCACAAAATGCTAAAACTGACACAGAATGTTTTCCTTCCCAACACCAAAACCTTTCCAGCTTGTTTCCACAATTGTACATGTTGTGGGGTTTTTGAGAGCTCCTAAAGTATTTCTAGCTACATACAAGACTGGTACTCTTGAACCAAATTGAAATCAAATGAGAGAGGAGGGAAGGCTTTCAACCAGGATCATATGGAAAAGACACTTAAATTTTTACTTCTACCTTTTAAATGTCTCTTATGTGAGTGTTCTGAGGAAAAGCAGGAAATACTGTTTTTCCCCTCTAGATAACTGAACTGAGGTAATACAGAGGAGTAATTATCCCTTCTGACAGGTAAGATGGGTGACTCAATGCCAGAAGGAAGCAGTTCTTAGATGTACCTTGAGCAGAGGAGTGTGAACATGAGTGCCATATTCATTGCTATATGGATTCAGGAAAATCCTGCCTGTTGGAAGATGTAGGGAGGGGTCTCCTGTGAGGCCTGTGTGTGTTCACTTCATTTATAATGGACTCACTGATTCCTAGTGCTTCCTGGCCATAAGCTCATATATGAACCAGAAGGAAAGAAGTCTTCAAGTGCATCTGAATTTAAAGCTTTGATTCATACATTTGGGGAATAGCAGGTCTCAAAATACAAGCAAGCAAGACTCAAGCCTTTGACAGCAGAAGAGGCTTCTTGGAAGGTGTGGCATCTCACTGAAGGGCAGTGGGGTCCCCTGACACCTCCTCAGTGCACACAGGTTGCTGGGACATTTAAAATGTCAGTGTTTTCAGTCCTGGCAGAGTGACTTGATACATATTTAAATCTGTATTAGCTGGGACCTATTTCATATCATGCTTTTCTTTCCCTGTAGTTGTTGCCACTGTTTCAGTGAGCCCACAGGGCACGTTTTCCTGAAAGACAGATACTTTTTTTTTTATGTAACACCTCATTAAGTAAAGGCCTTTAGCAAGGACAAAGAGCCTCTGAAGATCCTCTGCTGGCATAGGATGTTTACAGACTGAAACACAAAATCAGTTGTTTCATTAAAACTGAAAAAAATCCAAACATTCCTGGTTAATGCACTGATTGCTCAAAATGTTCTCTTTGTTTCTATTTGATATTTTCCAAGAAAGCTGCTGCTGCTCATTCTTCTTTAACCTCTTTCTAATGGCTTTGTCAATACCTTTGAAACATTTGTTTTCGTGTCAAGTTTGCATACTTCAGATATATTAAAGTGACAAGGGTGCTGGAAAAGAAAAGGGGATCCAGGCTGCTGTAGATGTGCAAGGCTGCAAAATGAGTGAGCTGCAGGTGTGGAATATCTGTACTGTCCTCTGGCTGTGCCTCCAGCTGGGGAAACTGGGGAAATAAGCTTATGGCTGGAGTGTGGACACAATAGTGCGGGGTAGCAGTTTGGGGTCAGAAGGAGGGTTTTGGTGCAGTGCAGTGATTTCATGAGACTTGGCTCTCATCTTGCATATGTGAAGTTGTAAAGGGCAGCAGAAGCAGTCAGAAAGGTGTGACTGATACGTTCAATGTACTGCATGGCTGCAGAGCTATTCAAAACGAATTGTACATGAAGCTGGTGGCCATGGCATCAGAATCTTCCTGATGGGCGTGTTCCATGTCCTTAGCAGACTTAAACAGCTTTTTGTCTCATTTTTCACTGCCTGCCAAAGTGTTCCTGTCTGCCATTCACAACTTCAGTACCATTTATTTCTTTCAACCTGCTATGCACAGGATATTTGACTCGGAAAGATGAGATGCAAATATTATGCGAGGTTGACCTTTTCATTTACAGGGTAACTAATTAGTTTGACAAATAACACGTTTAGTAAAATACCTATATGTCATTAGCTAATCCTACCTACCTCTTCATGGCTGCTCCCCTTTTGTTGCAATTAACTGCAGGCTTGCTATTGATTTCAATACGTGCAGGACTACAGGCTTATACCAAATGCAAA
The DNA here is from genome assembly GCA_013399075.1 of Chloroceryle aenea. Taxonomy (NCBI): domain Eukaryota; kingdom Metazoa; phylum Chordata; class Aves; order Coraciiformes; family Cerylidae; genus Chloroceryle; species Chloroceryle aenea. The sequence goes on from VWZY01010238.1 coordinate 16,526, forward strand.
GTAACTTAATACTCAGTCTGTGATCTGGCAGCTTTGTAGTTACTTCTTTAGTTATGCTTTGGCACCACAGTGTAGTCCTGGCTGAGCACCTTTCCCAGTTCTGCTTCCTTTTTGCTATAGGTCAGAACTCAATGTCTGGAAATAGGGAAGAACGTAAAATATAAACATTTTAAAAGTAAACTTCAGGGAAAGGTAGAAATTTCTGAGGTGGCCTAAACTCAAGTGGCAGTGACATGATTTTAAGGTCAATGTGTGCAACTGGCTGGAGAGCTTCCTTCAGCTGACTTATGTGATGGTATTTGTGTGTAGATTGCTATGCTGAAGTCTGCACTGTAGCTGCAGTTTTCATTGTTCCTTTGCCAATCAGCAGCTAAGCAAAGAAAGAGACTGTCAGGTTCATTATTTACTGTGGATAGCATCCTGGTATTCAAAGGGTCTGAGGAGAGGTACCAGTGTCCTTCAGTGAAGGAAGAGGTCATTATATAGATGCAAGAGGTTGCTCTTCTGACCACAGAAAGAGGCTGGTTGTGTTGAAAACACAAAGCCCACCCCAGATTGCCTTTGTGAGTCATTTATGGCTGTGAACAGATGTTCTCAACCACAGTGAGCCTTGAATCCCACATGGTTTGAGGTCTGATGCAGGATGATTAGCGTTCCCTAGCTCTGGATTGCAGGATCTGGTTTTTGGTGCCACCTCACAGTATGGTGTGGCAACAGAGATGAATGGTACCCTGCTGCAAATGGTAAGCAGCGATACTTTGCAATTCTAATGAACCCATCCTGTGCTCTTTGGTGTCCTTTAAACCTTGACAATTATCAAGAGTACAGAAGGGAAAAAAATCTTACTAGATGGGAGGTAATGATGAAGTGAAGCCTGCGACTGCCTACAGCAAAGAGTACACATTGATTTCATACTGATACTTTGAATTGTCCTCTTCCCTTTTCAGATTTGTTTTGGAATATGCTTCTATTTTTATTATAATCCATATAAAACATATCAGTTAACTGCTTCACTGTTTTATATGCAGTTTTTCTGATCCAGAACTGAGCCTGATGTTGCCATTAAATCAACTGCTGTGTGCGTCTTTATTATTGTATTGTTCCTTGTCAATTTATTGCCTCTGCGCCTTTAATGAAGCAGATGTGGCAGCTTTACAGATGGGGAACTAAATTACAGAGTAACTCTGTGACTTTTTACATGACCTATGCACACAAAATTAGTAATCACTCTTATTGACAGGTGCAGGCTCTACATGCTTCCTCATGGAGCTCTCTTTATCCTCCCTCCTTACTTTCCTTTTCCTTCCTTACTAGTTTTCTTTCATCTCTTATGACCTTTTCTCATACTTTTCCCTTCTTTTTTTTTTAGCAGTGTCTCCCATTGGAAGTTTAGTGCAAGTCTTCCCCCTCTGATGAAACTTTCCACTCCCTTCTGCTACTCACTTTGTTCTTTGCTTGTTCTAGGCTTGTATAGAAGTGCTTTCTATGAGATCCATATGAGGCATACAACAAAAGCTGTGATGTTTATTATCAAAATCCAAGATTTAGTCAATATCAGCACTTCAGCTGAGGCCTTGTTATTGTTAATAGTCAGAACTGGAAGTCTGCTTACTGTATTTTACCAGTGTAACTGTACCAGGGCTTACATGCATAAAGAAGTAGTCCTTGGGTAGATTATAGTGTTACTTAGCAACATAAGGCTGAGGGGTCAGGCTTGAAAAGGAATTTATGGGAGGTCACCCAGCTAAGTAAGACAATTTTAAATCAGGTGGCCTGTAAAGATGTCATTGCTGGATTTTTAACAATGGGATGATGTCTGAAAGCTTTGTTAACAGATATCTTTGAGAAATGAGGAGGATGGTGAGGTGCCACTAAGTAAAAGAAGGGCAAGTATCTTTTAAGATGCAGGAAAAAAAATCAAGGAGGATACAAATCTGTCAGCTTCTTTAACAGTCAGACAAATGTTCCTTGGTGCTAGATGCAAAATCATAGTATATACGTTGACCAGACTCAAGTGCTACTTCTGTAGTAGTTGAATTCCCTCAATGGTTTTGGACAAGGTGTTTTCAGGTGAGGTTCTGACAGTGAATAAAGCTCTGTAGGAGCATATCTCTAGTCTTTAGCTATATAAAGAGTCAAGGAATTAAACCACCAAATTTAGGCTATGATAATACCCTGCAGTGAGACAAACTCAGTCTCAAAGCAGTGATTATATTCTATATGCTTTTCCAAATAAAGTTTTCAGTATTAATCATAGTGATTTGTTTTATTAAGCTTTGTCATCACAGCCAGGGTGGCTGCTCCATGTGAGCACCACCACTGTCTGGTTACCCACCTTGTCCTCTGCAGCACTGAGGGAAAACTCCTTCCACAAGGGCCACCTTTACCTCCACCTCTTACCCATGGGGCAGATGGATTTCTTGGGGCTTTGAGAGGGCTCCTGCAGAGTCAGTTTTAGGGAGAGAAGGAACTAGAGTCGTATCTAACCCCACTGGCTTTACATTTTCACATTTTATGCCATCTGCAGAGCAGTGGGAAAGGCAGTTTAAGACTTCTTCACTTCCAGTCCTTGAATAGGAGTCCCAAGGTCATGCAAAAATATACTGTTTATTAACCTGGGTTGACAATAATGATATAGGCTGACCCTGGTGGTGTAAGTATTTTATTTGATGTTTTCTTTAAGAGTTGAGAGACAGTAGATTTAGTACCCTAAGCTAAATGTATGGGAGCATATACAATGCATTATGCATTTAGTTGTTTCCGCATACATCAAGCATTTCATAAAGTGATGGCAGATGCTGGAAGTCTCTGCTGGATTGCAAAATACTAATATGCAGCATTTGAATACTGGAGGAAATTACACTGTGTTTAAGTTCCAGAGTTCCCTCTTACGCAGTCATATAACAGCATGACAAATTGTGTATAACACATGACAAATTGTGTACCAATCTCTACCAAGTAGACTTTGCTCCACAAAATATGCATGATATCAGCACTGGAAAAGAAGGAGTGGCCGTGGTACTGTGAGTATCACCTGATATTTCTCACTTATACATGGATCAGAAGTCTGGAATGGTGTCATTAATACTGGGTGCACTTCTGGGCCCCTCACTCCCAGANATTAACTCACTTTTTCATTCTTCTTGGCTAAAATATCTGGATCCCTTTGGATAGCCATATAATAAATCTATCGTTAACTTTTCCATTGCCTTCTAAAGCAATTTGGACAATGTGCAGAGCTGAACTTCCAGCCAAGTCTGAAAATCTTTTTTTCCCAGTTAGAAAATGCAACTCTTCCCTATATGTAGCAATAGTTTTCCCTTAGAAGAGGGTAAAATGGCTCTATTAGAATAGCTTCTGGTTTTCACATACCTCTCTTGGGTACTTTTACACAGAAAATAGCCACATTGAAGTACTTACGAAAGGGAAACCCTTTTATCTGTTTTAAAGCAGGCACAGTGTGCATTAGGCAGATCTGGATGCCTGTGCCTTGTCTGCCTTTGCAGTGCCCTCCTCTGTAGGACAGAACAGCATTGAGCACCATTAGAGGCATACCTGCCTCATTGTTAAGGCTGCACTAGCTTTCATCCTCAGCATCTGCAGATGAAAACCTAGTTGTTGTCAACTTCTGCAGTGCTAATTTGCTAATTACCAGGCTGTTTCAAAGTGTAGAACATTTTCGTTGGGATTGCATCAGGACATTGCCTCATGCAAGTGGGATGGAGGTGGGCTGGGCACATAAGGAACAGCTCTACCCCAGCCTGCTGTGGTTGTCTGTGACAACATGATGTCAGAAACAGACTGTTAAGATAGATGCTGGGTGTGAGCCAGTGGCATTAAGGCAGCAAGCAAGAGGCTGCACGCAGCATCCAATTCAAGCTGGCGTGTCAGTCTGGTCTTCAAGACACTCAGCCTTGGTACCACCACATGTAGTACATGTACAGCTGGCTGTCAAGGGGCAGGGTTAGCTGAGAAACATCAGTGCTGGCTCAGTGACGATTGGAATATTTTCCCATAAATATTCCTTAAACATAAATGGTGGTGATGAAATCATAAAAGTAATTGGCTCTTGTAACAACTTTTGGAAAACAAATTACACCTAAAACCATGTAGAGGTGTCCTTCTTTTCCAGGATATTATTGAAAATTAATAGACCATCTGAGTCTGCAGTATCATAAAGTCCATATCCATTTTTTCACATACCTGCAGATTCATCTCCAGCAGCTCTCCATCTGTTTGCAGGCTGTTTTCTAAACCAGTGTGATGCCTCAGGTGCAGAAAAGAAAGACAGTAATTAACAATGTGGCCTACAGCATCTTGGGGAGCAATTAATTTTAGTGAATGGATGGGGGAGGAAGAAGAGGGAAGGAAAGCTTTCCACATTCCTCTGCTCGTACGTGCACGGATGTGTGCATTGGATAGATGTACATACAGATATGGATTTATCTCCCAAGAAGATTATTTTCAGTATTCAGGCTTTCACTCTTTTCCAATGGCTGTTGTGTACAAAAACTACTTGAAAAAGACAGTGCCATCTGCACTGAGGAGATTAGGAGGTGTTAAGGAATATTCTTTTTCATTTCTCACATTCCTGTTTCTCTGCATCCCGCCCCTGGAAAAATCCCAGCTTTTAACCTGTCAAAGCAGTTTTAGAGATGGTCTCTGATGTATAGAAACCTGTGAGACAGAACTGTGACAACTGCACACTGTCAAAGGAGTATGACTGCATTAAAAAAATAAAACCCCAACACTGGTGAATAAAAGAACAGGGAAATGTATGAACCTGCACTGCCATGTGGGGTAGTCTTTTTCATACACACACTAATCAAAAATGACTGAATTCATATCTAGACAGACCATTTCACTAGTTTATACAAAGATCATGGCATCTACATGGGGGTGCTGGTGGATCAGAAGCTGGACATGAGCAGCCAGTGGGTGCTTGCAGCCCAGAAGGCCAATCCCATCCTGGGNAACCCAGACATTTCTGTGTCTCTATGTTTCTATGTATAGACAGCACTGAAAATTAGAGATCAGCTCATTTAGAGAGAGGATAAAAATTAAAACCATATCATCAATTAGACTTTTTTTCCTAAAAAATTTAGCTCCTGAAATTAGAAAACTAAATCAATTTATGAGCTCTTAAATTCAAGTGGTCTCCTTTAAGATTTGCTGAGTAACTACTACATCTGCTTCTGGCTTCTGTTATTAAGACTGGCTCTATTTCTGAAAAGCAGCTGTTAGGAAGGAGATCCTTTAGGATCTCCTCTGACGTGTCTAGCTAGCAAATAGCCAAGCATGACTGTGGTACCTACGTGCCATGTGAGTACAGCTGGAGATACAGAGAAGCAGTGCTGATCTTTCAGCTTAGCTATGTAATCTTAGGGGAGGAATTCAGCAGAGATTCTGAGGCACAAACCCCACCACATGCTAATTAAGTATTTTTCTGCTTTGGCTTCTTTACTCTTTTTCCATATTCCTCTGTTCTTTCTCCTTCACACATGGGTGCCCATGCTGAACCAACAGAAGAAAACCCCACTGTGTTAGTTTTGAGAGTGGGATGTCACAGATGTGACTGCTTACTTCTGGTGCCACACAGGCAAGCTAGGTATTTTGAAACTGGTTCAAGTGTATGATCAGATTTGGCAGGTGGTTGTGTTAATAAAGGGCATGTGAAAGCTTAATCATAAGCCCAGATAAGTTGGTTTCTGAACCTTTGACTTTATTCTGCAATTTTTTAATTGTTAAAGTGCATGTGCTGCAGAGAGAAAATAGAGTGCCCCACTGGAAGCTAGTGGTGCATTTATCCCTTCAGAGAACAAACTCATTTGACCTTTTCTCTTTATGTCTGCTTATTCAAACAATTAAATAAATTAAAACCAAGAAAGTGCTCTTCTCTGAGCCACTGTCAAATGTTTTCAGGCAGTAAAATAAATGAGAATCAGTAATCTAATGCAAAAGTGATTTGAGCATGTTTACATGTTATAGGAAGCTAAGAGGTTTATTCATGGCATTGGTTCTGAGTTGATGAAAAAAATCAGTACTCTGTCTGTAGAAACAGTTGCATGGAGAGGCTGTGGTTGGCTGGATGTTCTCTCTGCAAAGAAACCAAAATAAAAAATACACAGGCATTTGTCTTTTTTTCCTCCAAATGTCTGGGCTATGACAGCAGGGAAGACTGCAGACTCTCTTTCAGGACATGAAAGCTGTCATTTGTGTATCAAAGAGAAAACTGCTATGAAGGTAGAAGCATTTTTCTATAAGGAAATTATATGCTGGGAAAGAATGTAAGGTTCTCTGGAATGTGAGGAGCAGATTATGTTAATATCTGTGTATCAACTTTGCCCTCTCGATTCACTTCATGCTACATCAATTACACTGTCACTTTTCAAACTGCTGTCTGTAACCAGTATTGTTAGCTATAGCCAAAGGTTGGAAAAAGATTATTCTTTTAAAAATTGATTGCTTGCTCACCAGGAAAGCAACAAGAAAGAGAAAAAAAAAACCCAAACCAAAAACCAAAACCAGGTTTTGTAAGGAAATGGAATTTCATCTGTTTTCACTGCTAAATATAATTACAAAATTCCCATGTAGTATTCTGATCATAACACCTTTAATATCTTTGAAACCTCCAGTTATGACAACATAAAAAATCACAATGTAAAATATAATTTCAATGATTATATATGTATGATATTGCACAGAAGTATAAATACATACCACACAGAGGTTCCTATACAAAAACTTTCACCAAAACCAGAATGCTTTATTTTGCCAAAATGCAAAATGTAGCATTCCACTCAACTAATAGCTTACTCAAACCCATTTTTTTCATGGGGATGTTTCATCAAAATAACACATGCCCATGAATTTTCTCCTACCACTCAAGCTGCTAAGTCCAGTAAAAGTGATTCAGTTTAAAAAATTTCAACCTATTATAGGTTCCACAGGCTTATTTTGGTTCTAAAAAGGTAGTTTTTCATGTCCTGGTTTGTGTTACTCTTTTTTTTTGTATTGTGAATGTAAATGTTGTGACCTGAAAAAGAAGGTAAATGGTATCATAGAGAGCTCTTTCATAATGAAAAGAGCAGAGCAAATTGCAGATGAAGCAACTCCCAGTATGTGAGTTTTTCACGGATGTAACTTCTATAATTCAGTGATATTTTATTAATGACTTGCAGTTCTTGGTCAAATGGCTACTGAACAGAAAGGATGAGATGCTCTTAACTCATTCTTTTAAAAGTATGAGAGAGTCTGCAGTGTTCCCTGCTCTCATAGCCTGGACATTTGGAGGAGAAAAAGAAGAAAACACAGGTTAGCAAGACTACTCTTTCATATCAGTTAGTGTTAATGGGGTTAATGTTATTACTTGAAAGAATATCCATCTTTCACACACCAAGAAAAGTTTCCCCAGGGCTAAGCATCCACTCGCATGATTAAAGACAGTGTAGTACTGACCTTCTGCACAGAGGAGCTATGTCAATTACACCAGTGAGTAAAAGGGAAGAGGGAAGAAAAGGTACAGTGGTTGTGACATCCTCAAATGATTTACTAAAAAAAAGGTATCATTAAGAAAATCCTACTATCATTAGTAATCAATGAAGAATCTAACAGAAACAAAACAGTACAAAGGCAGCCACTGAAAAAATATCATTTTAAGGTAGGGGACAATATTATGGAAAAAACTGTCCCAGGCACAAATTTTGTACTGCCAGAGAGCTCCGTTGGAGTCTCTGTCCTTCCGGATTAGCCACAATCTACCTAAACAGAGGAGTGAAGCCAGGACAAGAAAGCCTATTCCTTCAAGAGGTGAGACTTGGGTGTCTGCTTGCAGATCTCTTTACATGTCACCTGAAGACACAAAAAAACCCAAACAAAACAACAAACAGATAGGAGGAGAAATTCTCCTGCTCAAAAATAGTGATTTTATTTCTTTGAAAAGTATGAGTCCAAGGAATTCCAAGGCTGTTTGCTCCTGTAATAACAAGACATACAAAAGGAGCAATCCAGTAGCAATACTGGAAATGTTCATAAATTATTTTGATCATGGTCTGTGAAATTTGCTTGGTTTCAGACAGAACTGGTTCCTTAGACTTGTGTAACGATGATTGGCCTAGAGCAGTAGAGAAGAGGAGGCAGTCAAATGAATTAAAAAACAGAATTCAAAGTGCACTGGTAAGGGAGAAGGCTTTTTTTCAGCGCTTGTCTTCTTCCTGCTGTTGGCAGTCCATGATGATATGGCAAAGCTACCATGTACCAAGTGAAAATAGAAGCAAAAGAATATTAATGAGATGATGAATTCTTCCTTCTGCTTCTTTACTGTCAGTGAGACACCTCTTTGTTTGCACCTCTAAGAATGGCTAGCAGTTACTGTATTCCCTGTCTCCTGACCCACGTTTGTTCCTCAACCATGCTATGCATATTTTAGCTCATTTAATCTTGCCTTTGAAGTCATTCCCTCCAGCTCTATGTCATTTGTCTTCCTTTTGTCTGAACTCCTTCCAATTCATTCTGGCATGAATGTAGCCACATAGGGGTATTTGGTGGCTCCTTTCAGGAATATGCTATCGGGAAGGACCACCCAACACTTTCCATTTCCCAGGTCACCATGGGAAGATCATGGGATCAATGGTGGTCGTGGTGCCTCCCTGCTCCCTAACTCTGCAGGAGCATCTAATAAAAGGGCTGCAGGTTGCACTGCCTGGTATTTTTGGTTTATTATTTTGTAGTTACTGAATATCACAATCCCAGTTCTGGTATTTCTTCCTGTGTATACTCCTTACCTCTTCTGCAGCATTGCTACCTTTCTGTTTTCTTTCTCCACAGAATATGCTGCAGTATATGATTCATCAGATAACCTCTTTCATTTTTATGATATGTATCTCCTTCAGTGTTTCTAGGCAGTATCACCAGGTTCCTTAGTGCATTGCCTTAGCTATTTTTGTTTCTCCTTGGTGGGCTCCTCCCATGAACTACAAAATTGATCAGTCTGGATTTTATGAGGTCAAGTCACATAATGATTTCCCCATTACAAACAGCAGATTTTGGCTCAGTTTGTTGCTCTTTTTCAATTTCCCAAGTGTCTCCCCAGAGTGTTAGTCAAGAAAACAGGCTATGTGGTTTCTAAACATGTTTCCCTGCTATGCTCCTTGTTTGGAACTGAAGTTAATTAATAATTCTTTCCATCACTTACTGACCTTCAGTGATGCTTGAACAGTTCTGCAGCCTCAAAAGTGAGACTGTAAATAAAGGAGATCTCTCAGTTCAGTTTTTAAAAGTAGGGATTGCTGTCCCATTCCCAAGGACAAAAAAATATATTATTCTTTGTAAAACTAACACCCCCCCAAATGTGTCAAAGGGAAGGGTAGTGAAAATACCATGACAGGTGTCTCAGTGTGATATTACAGGTACATAAAGCATGGTATCCTATGTCCAAAGCAATGAATGTATGAATATTTCAAGATGTTTTAAATGCCTTATTAAAATCCAAGTCTTGTATTTATATCCTGTTCCATCAACCATGTAGTTCATAGTTCTGCCAAAAAAGCTATCAAGTTGCTATGCATTATTTATTCATTAATGTTGCATGATTCATGAACCATATTCATCTGGATCTTTGTTTGCTTGATACTGTGCATGCTGCTGATGTCCTGTACAGTAACACTTAGAGACACCTCTACTTTGTTCTGAAGATTCTTGCTACATTGGAAGTTCTCTCTGCTTGCTATGTTTGAAGTTTCTTGTTTACCCATGTTTTTCAAACCAGCAGTTAAATGGTTCTCCAAATGCTAATAGTGTAACCCCCCACCATGTGTACAATCTCAAGTATAGAGTGTAGATCAGTAGGAAAAGCTGCCATGTTTAGTGATGTCTGGACAGCTAGAAGAGTGGTAAAGCTCAGGATGGAACGTAAAGATGTCAATAGTTGAAGAAAAATCATGTAGGTGAGTGTTAGAGACCTTTCAGATGACAGATGGAGACCTACCTGGCAGCAAAGCAATCTTTGGCAGATGTCAGTAGATCAATGTATAGAAAGAAAGGGGTTGTGTAGGGGTATGGAAGTGTACACACACATACCTACAAACATATATGCATATTTGTGTGTGTATATCTTCATACTTTTACTACTACTTGTAAGTAGTAAAGGAGAATTCAGGAGAAAAATGAGTGTCAAATATCTTTGAGTGACCCATTTGGAGGTCAAATTAATTCTCTGAAATGAATGCAATATGTATCAGCACTGAAAGTGACTCCATTGTTTGAAGAAGAAAGGTGGCAATTCAGAATCACATAGATTGATGTATGCAGGGTTACACAGTGCAAACACAAAGAAATAAAGAAATGGGGAAATTAAGGTCAGTTGAAAGGAAACCGGAATAGAACTGAAATCGGAAGACATCAACAGAAGATCCAGACTGGGAAGTCAGCTTTCCACGGTACCGTAACACAAATTCCATTGAGATCTAGGTAGGATTCATAAAGTAAGAGTTCATTTGGGAGCATTTTTAGAACTACTAGCATTGCTGGCATAAAAAGATTTCATTTTGATTGCCAGGAATTGTCATAGTGGATCAGAGCAGTGATTAATCTTTTCTAGTATCTTGTCTCTGGTAGGGTCTAGGATAAGATATGTTGGAGAAGTAGCTGAAATTCCATAATAGAAATCCACACATATCCTGCTCATCATACCACTTGGGCAGTCATCAGTTGCCTGCAGATAGCTCTGGAGACCACCCATTATTTGAGGAACTGCACTGCACCTCTGGCCTTGACACTGAGGCCTTGCATGGTGACTGTAGCCATGCCCACGTCTGCCCATCACCCAGGCTGATCCCACTCTGCCTCCCTGTCTTGGCTCTGCAGCCATCCCATTCCTGTGGCTGTGCCTGGATGTCCCAGGGTTGCAGGAGGCCTTGGTTGCCCTCCCTGGCCAACTCTGCTTGCCATCACTGGTTGCAGTGGCATGGAGCTGGGGGGGAGGTTGCTGCCCGATCCTGTCCCACTGCCTCCATGCTCCTTGGTGTCACCCCACAGCCCACTCTTAGTGCTGTCTGACAGACATCTGGTGCCATGACCATGTATTATTTGCACAGATACAGTCTTCCTGTAGTTCCCAGATAGATAGACACATTTAAAGACATGTACCTCTTGATTACTTGGAGCTTACCATGCAAAGGCACTAAATGAGACTGTCCTGTGGAGCTTTTTAACCGCAGGACAGAGGAAATTCCTCTGCAGAAGAGGCTGCTCAAAGGGAACTAAAGAGCAGCTTGGCTATGAAATAAGCCCTGAGGCGACTCTGAAACCACCGAAAAAGAAACAGTGAAGGATTTAGCAGGCACAGATGCCCCTGTTGGAAAGATGTGCTTTAGTTCCAGGCTTTGTGAATAGCAGTTTAATTGCTGCATCTCATCCACTACAAAGAAGAAAATAAGTGGAAATAGAAACATGGGAATAGACGTGCTGATAGTAACTAAGCTGTACCAAAATGCTGTGTACAAGCTGATGGTTTTATAATGGGCACATCTGCCCACCTCACGAAACCACTACAAAAATTGGCAGGATTTGCAGCATCTGCTGAGAAAATTTCAGCTTTGGAATAGCAATAGGTGTTGAATGTTGGAGTTTTGGAGTTCAGCTGCATAGGTCAAGACTATTGTTAGTTTCTTCTTGTGCTCTCTGAATGAGTCCTAAATCCTGATCTCAGCAGGCACATTTTCTCTTGCCTTTTTGCTGGACACCCACTGAGGTGTCCATTCCCCCCCCTACTGAAAGTTGGCTTTGAGCCTCTTATGGTTTTTCTGTGTAAATCAACTCTCCTTCCCCTTTATCCACTTAGCAAAGCAAGCAAGTTTAACAGGTATTTCCATGACTGTCTTGGTCTTCTTCTAGAAATTCTAGTCATTTTGGCACTGTATCTCTCAAAAGATGGCAAATATTCACCACAGAGCTCCTTTACACAGATTGGATCACATTCCCTTCTAGTATAGTGCTAAAGTAGATAAAGCTTTCCACTCTTGCTGTAGATAATGTACATCTTGGGACCTTCTAGTGCCTTGAGAATATTTGGCACTCTTGCAAAATAGGCAAGTTATTCCCCAGTAGAAGAGTCTTTTCTGTAAGATTAGCATGACCAATTGTCCTTACAGGATATGGCCATTCTTCCATTGGAAACCATAAAGTGCAGTGATTTGTCCCAGTCTAGAGTGATCTCTGGTACGTGCCTTTCAGCAATAATGTATTAATTAAGTTCCAAGTTCTCTGCATAGTTCTCTGCCATCACCACTTCTGTGTAAGCAGGTTTCTGATGTCTGCATGTTTGTACACCTGACTGTCCTATCAGGCTTTGTTTAGTTAGTTTTACACAGTGCTGCTCTGTTCATGGTTCTGTAATATCACCCTGTCTTTTATCAAAAAAAAGGCTTTTCTATTTCAGTCGCTTGTTCTCTGCCTTGGGAGCAAGATTTCTTCTGAAAATTTTGTCTTTTTTCTGCCTTTATTTATAGTCTCTATATAAAGAGAAAGCAAAAAAAGAAAATGTACACTGAATCTCCAAAGCATTGCAAATTGGTCTTGTGTTGTCAGGGAACAGCTATGATTTAAGTTAAATGACAGACAGGCAGAATTCATGCCTCATCTTTGCATCAATGGTGGGCTTTGTTAGAGCACTCCAGCATCATCCTCTTAGAGCTTGCTATGCCAGTAGGAATGGCATGACACAAATAAAAGGAAAGTCAGGTATACATTTGCAAAATCAAAATTAAGTAACACAGTCAGAAAGACTTATAAAACTGTAGACAATGAGAACACAGGAAATCTCAGACTGAATTTAACCTTGTACCAAATCTGGGAGACCATGTGGAACGCCTTCTGTTGGCAAGGTATAGAAGTGGATCTACTCTGTGTCAGCAAGGACTCAGATATGGTCTATGCAGCATGTCCTCAAAGCCCTGACTGGTAAAAGCTTGATGACCCTAGTGTTCCAGGCTCATCTATTTCCATTCTGAATCAAAGATTTTCCCATCCAGCTCATGGATTTTCTAATCCCTCTGAGCCTATCACTGGCTTTCACCCACTACTTTGGAAGTTATGAAGGCAGGAAACCCCTTTCCCCAAGGGGTAGCAGTTTTTTCTCTGTTATGGATGACATATTGCACGCATGTGTCATTTGCTACTCAAGATTTGCACTATTACATAGTTATGTAATTTATATGTGCTACATACTACTGGCACTTCTTTGAGACTGTATTAACAACTAAACTTCCCTGAGGGTGTACTGACTGATGTTCACCTGAACTCAGTTGTTGGAAGCACTATTTTTTTAATTTATCATCCACAAAAAACCTAAATAAGTTCAACAAATGATATAGATAAATCTAAGGTCGTAGAAGAGCTTGTACTTGACGTAAAATAGACAGTTCAACTTTAATGGTTTGATATAAAATTGAAAATTAAAGAAATATTTTAACAACTCTAGATACCTGACATTGAAGTAATGCCATTATGTGTTGTAGAAGGTTAGCTATTACTAAGGCTGGATGTCCTTGGGAGGCACTTGAGTAACAGTGGATAACTTAACTAGAGATCAAAATCCCCAATGCCAAATGTACTGACCAGCACACTTAGCTTTCATGAAATAGAGAGGGAGATGATGTTGCTGAATCAATCAGCAGTAGCAAATCCAAGTCATAAACAGGATGGGGATTTCCATTCTTCTTACTCACAGTGATGTGGTCCCCAAGCCAGTGACCTTATGGTCTGAAATAAAGACAAAATGTAAGATATCTGTTTCTGGGGATTTTCACGTAAGCCAGTGGATATACAGAGGCAATTTTCTCCTGAAGACATACCCCAAACTGATTTGAAATGTTATTGGTGGTTTTGTCTGATAGTTTTAGGTTAATTGCTATGTGGAAAAGATCACTTAAACCTCTTTGCTGGTGGTGTAGTAGTTGTATAATTTATGATCTCATACATCAGATACTCAAAAGTACTTGCCTGGGAAAACCACAGTTCATTGTGGCTGACATTTGTTTCCTTGTGAAGAGGACAAGGGAACTGCTGGTGTTTACTGTAGGTTTCTGGAGGCTATACCTACATATGCAAGAACTTCAGTGCCATAGGCAGAGGTCCAGCTGGTGCCTAGGACATGATGTGAACTTTTATTCCTCATTTCAGGTGAGCTTTCCTTCAAACAAGCTCCCCTCTGGTCCAAAGGACAAAATGTGGCAGCTGGAGGGCAATACATGTGTTCCTCAATTTAATATCTTGATTTTATTTAATTTGAAAAGAATCTGGTTAATATGAAAAGAATCCTCTCAGACCTTGTCACCAGATGAAGCAAAGCATGCTAAGTGGCAAATGTGAGATCTGCCTTCAAAAGCACGTTCATGATCTGAACTAAAGCACAAATGTAGGGACGCTCTGTATGAAAATAAACACAGATGCACTAAAAGGATTCATTTTATATCAAAGTCCCCTCCTCTGGGATTTGCCAATAAACTCCTTAGTATGCCTGAAATGTTGCAATTTGTCCCATTGCCAATTCAGTCTGAATGCCTGGATTTATTATTTCATTGTTTTTAATGTTTTGCAGATTGCTGAAAAAGAAACTCAGAATACCCTGATCTAATTTACTATTTGGTTTCAAAATCACCTCAGCTAAGCTATGTAATTGTACAGTGAAATGGTGATTTTAGTGCCAATGTATTATTCCGTCTGTGGAACTGCTTTTTGTGTGATGTACACATTCAGATGCTGCTGAGGTTTTATAGCATGCTGTCCATTTACTAACTGCCTGCTCAAGCTTTAAGAATGTGTGTATGCAGCATTTAAGGAAATATGAATTCATTTTGGCTGCTTTTTGTCAAATAAGCAAATCTAGTTCAGCCTGCTCTTGGATGACAGAGTGGCAGTTTAATATCCACTTGACTTACTGCAACTGGCTAGTTAGAGAAAAAGAAACAGTTTAAAGCTAACAGTTGGATTTTTTTTATTTGTATTTTTTTTTCCAATCTTTCATTGATGTTTCTAAAAAATCAATGTAAAAGCAGAGTGATACAAATTATCATTAGCTGGAAATTACCTTGTCTGAAATCTGAGGCATCTAGTTGAGCTAGAGGTGCTGGAACTAGAGCAGTCAAATGTTGTTCCAATTAAAAATTATAAATTAGAGCTGCAAGGGTGTGGGACTGACTGCCTCATGAATGATATTGCTTTTATATACATATATGAAAAGGTCACTGAATTCCTGAACTCATGGAGATTAAAGCAAATGGACTCTGTGTCACAGGGTCTCAAGAGAAAAACAAGCACTTTGAAACTACTCTCCTTAGGATGCAACATTGTGGCTGAATTTCCTATCACGGGAAAATTTACCCTTTCTTTTGTGGATGTAAGAAGGAAGGAATAGCTGACCATTTAGGAAACTAATTGTCTCAGAAGAGCCAGTTAGTTAAGAAGGTTTGTTGGCTTGCAAGAGTCAAAAGTTCAAGCTCTCCTTCTTCTCATACTGACTGGCTGCATGTGTCACAGTATTCTTGGGTGATTATGCTCTTCTAGCCTGGATCCTCCATGCTTGATCAATCCAGACCAGTACAGGAAATAATTTAAATTCTCATTTTCAGGAGATTTTTGTCTGTTCCACAGGCTGCCCTGAATCTTAGAAGCCATCCCTAAAGCTGCTTGCTACATTTCTATGAATGACAGTGTTGATGGAACAATATATTCCTGTGAGAACACTTTTTGCCAAGCCAACTGTACTTGGGCTTTTATCTTTCACCTCTCAGATATATTATTGCAATCTCTTTGATGAGTTGAGCACACTTTCCCATGTAAGGTCAGATTCCTCAGTAGCAATGGTCACAGGGTCACTTTTCACTTAGATGAACAAACATTCAGTTCTGAGATAGAGATAGAAACCAGCTCTAATGAAGAATTGACCATTGTGCAGTCAATAACCAAGCTATCTGAGAACTTTATATCTGGAACATAAGGTTACCTGATGTTTTTATTGGAAGGGATGTATGTTATGATGTGAGACATTTTCAAAGCAGCAGACTCTCCCAGCTTGAGGCTCTGTATTAGAAAGAGATTTGCTGATCCCCATGAAACTCTTCCTTTTGTACCTATAGCACTTCACCGTGACCCCATGGATTCCCAGACTTGTCTCACTTTGCATGGCTTGTCTGCAACATTACTTGAATGTGTTACAGAACTAACACTGATGTACTCCAGATTTGTCAGAATACTGTGGCTAGACAAGCTTAAAATCAAAATAGGGAAGCACAGAGAAGAGCTCTTGATTACGGAGATGGAGCTGCTGCTATGAAAGCATCAAATTAAGCGTGGTAAACTCGTGTCAAATACTAATCTGTTCCCCAAGCTCTAAGTGAGCACTTCATGGAAAGCTGCCTTGGCAGCTGCGGTTGAGGATTAGCCCAGTGGGCTCTCCCAAGGTGGTGTCTCCTGGAGAGGATGCCTCTGCTCTGGACCACCTCATTCTTATGGTACCTGTGCAGTGTAAGCATGCCCCTGTGTGCAAATGAATCTTCAAAGTACTTGCTAGGAAGGCCTGCTTTCCCTTTCTTCTGGCTAATCAATTTAGAGAAGCTTATTGTAGTGCACTTTGCTGTTTGTGCAAATGCAAATGAAGCCTTGTTCCAGCTTGTCTGTAACTGGGATAGACAAAGCCCTTTTGATGTGTTGATTTTCCATATGCTGCTCATCCTCCTGTTTCAGAAACTGTTTGAATTGCAATTTTTCTGGCTCCTCCCTTCTGGACACAGAGCTTGTGCTGTGAAGCTTTTCATGGTGCCACAGCAATTTACAAGGGATTATGTTTAAGATGTTCCTGATAAACTGCTGGGTTTGTACAGAGGTTGCATGAGGCATATTAAGAAGACAGGTTTCAAGGTAGTGTTTTGCTCTCTGCCCACCACTACAATTTCTTTGAACTCCTGATAGTTACAGTACAGTCTTCAGCCCAGCCTTCCAAGCAACATCTACATGTAAGAACAACTATTTATCTAATATCTCCCTCTTTTTCTTCTTGCTTGTAACCAACACATCCATATACATCCATATACACATGCTCAAATAAATCAAGTTATTAAGTGGGAAAACCAAGGAGACTCATAGAAGATGAGCTGGCCAAATATTGTTCTTTTAACTAGGCATAAAATCTTGATATAGGGTGTGCTCAGGGAGGATGTACAATGGGAATATTTCCTGTAAATATTAGGAAGAATATTTGTACCATGTTAAATAAGGGGTTTGAAAGGTGAATGGCTAGAATAATGCATAATATATATTGCCCATAACTAGAAGGTTGAGTAATGATGGTAGCTGTATAGAATTGAAAGTGTTTAAGTTTTTTTACCATTAGATAGATAGATAGATAATGGGAAACTGAAGCTAAAGCAGATTTCCAGGCATTTTAACTCTCTGCTGCTATTTAGCAGCACAATCAATAGTTCTGAAAAGGGAAAGGCATTTGCAATGCTAATTGCAAGTCACAAGTGGGGGTGTACTGAGTAGGTGGAAGAGTTACTTGTTTGCTTGCTGAGGGACATTTCATTGCTGCTGAAGTTCTGATACTTGTAATTCTTTTTATGAAACAATTATCTGCTGAGCCCCTGGCTGACTGGAACACAGGAATAATTTCTAAGTCAGAAAAGGAGAGTGGCACTTCCTCATGTAGTGATTTTCTGGAAGGTTTTGATGTTTGTCTCAGTGCTCTCACTGAAACCAGNCATGTAAGAACAACTATTTATCTAATATCTCCCTCTTTTTCTTCTTGCTTGTAACCAACACATCCATATACATCCATATACACATGCTCAAATAAATCAAGTTATTAAGTGGGAAAACCAAGGAGACTCATAGAAGATGAGCTGGCCAAATATTGTTCTTTTAACTAGGCATAAAATCTTGATATAGGGTGTGCTTGGGGAGGATGTACAATGGGAATATTTCCTGTAAATATTAGGAAGAATATTTGTACCATGTGAAATAAGGGGTTTGAAAGGTGAATGGCTAGAATAATGCATAATATATATTGCCCATAACTAGAAGGTTGAGTAATGATGGTAGCTGTATAGAATTGAAAGTGTTTAAGTTTTTTTACTATTAGATAGATAGATAGATAGATAGATAATGGGAAACTGAAGCTAAAGCAGATTTCCAGGCATTTTAACTCTCTGCTGCTATTTAGCAGCACAATCAATAGTTCTGAAAAGGGAAAGGCATTTGCAATGCTAATTGCAAGTCACAAGTGGGGGTGTACTGAGTAGGTGGAAGAGTTACTTGTTTGCTTGCTGAGGGACATTTCATTGCTGCTGAAGTTCTGATATTTGTAATTCTTTTTATGAAACAATTATCTGCTGAGCCCCTGGCTGACTGGAACACAGGAATAATTTCTAAGTCAGAAAAGGAGAGTGGCACATCCTCATGTAGTGATTTTCTGGAAGGTTTTGATGTTTGTCTCAGTGCTCTCACTGAAACCAGGGATGTGATGCACAGCTTCCAACCATGGAGTTTGCAGGATCAACAGTCTTTGCTAGCCTTTTGAGGTCTACAAGGCCCATACCTTCATCCAAGGTTTTGTCAAATATGTCCTGTCTTTTCCTGTTTTCTGGTATGCACTTTTATTTATTTCTGAATATTAAATGGATATTTTTACCTGTGCCATGACCTGAATCTGCCAACCTTATTTATCCTGATTAGTGCACTACTCTGTGCGTGCAGGTTTTTTGGCCCCTGTTGAAGTACTTGCAGAATAAGGTACAAATCAGTGTGACACAGGATAACAAAACAGTTAATTTGCTCTGTCTCCCCCCTTAAGCCAGGGTTGGTGTTCCCTGGACTCCACAAAGTGACTCCACAGTGTGACAACATATGTTTGTATGTATAAGACCAGAGCACAGAATGATTTTGAGGAAGAAGAGGAAGAAAAAATCCCTGTTTGGATGCCAAGTCTTGTTAATGCCAATTCTCAAAAGTGCCACTGATCTCTAAGCAAGAAATGTCAAAGGCACCTATCTCCTGTCACTCTGGAGTCTGCTGCTGACCTGCCAGAGTCCCCTGGCCTGTTCACATACAGGCTGGGGCTGGATGTTGGGTTGGTTGAATCTACCTTCTGCACTCAGATGCAATTCTTAATTTGGTCTAGGTGAGAATAGATTTGGAATTAGAGTAAAATTTGTCATTTCCTAAAGCAAAACATTTTTTTTTTCCTTTTTTTCCTGAAAAAAAAGAAGCCCAATCCTGAAACTTCTTATTAACTTCTGCCAAATTCAACAAATAATTATTGGACAAAGAAGAGGGAGAACCTTGGAAAAGTAATAGATTTTCTCTTTCCATTTCAATAGAGTTCTGAAGCTAATTTTAGCACACTCAGCTTTTCAAACCTGTAAAGTCATAAAATAAAAGAAATAATTAATCTCAAAGCATTTTCCTCATCTCCAGCTTAGCCCTGAAAAATCTTATTACCTCTTTAGTCACTGTTAAATGTATTACCTGCATCACTATGTGAACATGGTAACTCTATGAAGTACAGGAGGTATCTGTTGCTATGATGTTATCTTGTCTGCATCACCTTGCACCAACACACTGCATAGAGGTGGATCCCTCTTTGTCGTGTCCAGGTAAAGCTGGAACAACTCAGCACAGACCANTGACCAGTTCCAAATACCTGAACTAGGAGTGATAAAACAAGACCACACTGTAATACCTGGGTCCTTTTTATTTTTTTTTAATTATTATTAACAACTAACAGAGAAGTGGCTACTATTGTTATATATGCTTTTATTATTAAGAAATTGAGGTATGAATTTTCCTTCCTAAATAGATTCGGAATTAGAGTAAAATTTGTCATTTCCTAAAGCAAAACATTTTTTTTCCTTTTTTTTCTGAAAAAAAGAAGCCCAAACCTGAAACTTCTTATTAACTTCTGCCAAATTCAACAAATAATTATTGGACAAAGAAGAGGGAGAACCTTGGAAAAGTAATAGATTTTCTCTTTCCATTTCAATAGAGTTCTGAAGCTAATTTTAGCACAGTCAACTTTTCAAACCTGTAAAAAAGTCATAAAATAAAAGAAATAATTAATCTCAAAGCATTTTCCTCATCTCCAGCTTAGCCCTGAAAAATCTTATTACCTCTTTAGTCACTGTTAAATGTATTACCTGCATCACTATGTGAACATGGTAACTCTATGAAGTACAGGAGGTATCTGTTGCTATGATGTTATCTTGTCTGCATCACCTTGCACCAACACACTGCATAGAGGTGGATCCCTCTTTGTCGTGTCCAGGTAAAGCTGGAACAACTCAGCACAGACCAGCTGTAGACTATCACCAGGAAACCTGGCACCTGATGACAAAACAAAGCACACGGCCATAGGATAACTGTGATGCTATGTAGATGTGTCTTGCTTTTCAGAGGGTTTCAGGAGTTTTGCTGTTAATATTATTTATTTGTATTGCAGGATCATTCAGTATCCCTCAGGAGGACTGAAACCTTGTTGTTTTGTCCATGAAATAAGGATGGCAGGAGGGACCAGGCAGTTGGGAACAACAGGGACAATTTAGCACAGGGATGGTTCAGTACCTGTGCTCCAAAGAGCCACCTGACATGCAGGATCCAGGTGGATAGTGCTTGTGGGTTTAAAAAATATCTCCTGGATATTTTACATGGAACTGAGGAGTTTCGAAAACAACTTCGGTGTGGGCCTGCACACCAATCCACAGCTTAGAAATCTCTGGCTCTGTGCTCTTGTGAAACAGTTTGGATATCTCCTAATTTGGTTTGTAACAAGCTAAATGGACTCCAAGCACTGAATGAACTATTAATGGATCATTACATCCTGTGTAAATATTGAAAGAAATCAACAAATAAATACAATGAATGCCAATTAAAAAAAAAAAAAAGTTAATATTGATGAATTGAGACAGGTACTGAAGCAGCAATGTCTCCTGTTTGAGGAAGTGCTCCAAATGAACTCTGGTCAGGTGTGTCTTACTATACAAGGCAAGGTGAGGCTCCTTGAAAACACTCATCAGTGAGGGCTCCTCTGTTTTCTCCAGGCACATCCAAATGAGATGGAGCAGCTCAGAGTGGAGGCCGCACAGCCAGATGGGGAAGAGCAGGCTGTGTTGTGAAGGTCTGGGCAGGCTTGCTCAGGTCAGAGGGCCAGGGAGCTGTGTTTATGTGATGCAGACCTTGAGTTAATGAGTTGACAGGGCTGCTATCTTGGACTTGGTGCAGATGTGGTACTCGTGCTCCTGGCCATGAATTGTCTGGAGTGAAGTGCTTGAATGCCAAATTAACTTTCTGACTGAAACCCCCTGGGCTCAAAATGATATTTTCCAATGAAAGTTTATTTCCTCTGAACATTTCCTACCAATTATCCCAATCTCCTGTTAGTTAAGCATGTAAAAATATTTCTGTGAGAAGGTTTTATTCCAGTGGCTGGCCAGCCACCTCAGCCTGAGGTTTGGTGTGCTTTCCTTATTTGCACTTAATCATAACTTCATTATTTCAAACAGTTTCTTTGAAAGTTATGGTTCATATGAATTGAAAGATCTCTAAAACTCATTACAAGATTATAAGGTTAATCTGCACACCGGTAGACAGATCCTTATTTCTGAAAACTGATTATTTCTTATGTCTTTCACAGACATCCCTGCATTACTGAGGGTGTGATTAATGCTCTTCCTGTGTAACCCTACAGGCCAGTAATTTCCCTCAACTTTCCTTAGCTGTACATCTACTTTTAAATAAAGCAAATTTATCCTTCTGACAGACAGATATTAATATTTCCTTTAAACAACATTAAGGCTGTGATATAAAATCCAGGCAGAGTTAAAACAAGGTTTACATCAGGTCCTTTAATCACATGGCTTTGTATTTTGCCACATGCTTGGTGTGCATTTTTAGATTAATTGTGGCAGGATTTAAAATGTCATGGGCTTCATGGCCAGTGCTTCATCTTTCATCTTTAGCAAACCTGGTGATGTCATCCACCATGGAGCTGCTCACCATGCTAGCAGTCTCTTGTGATTATACCAAAAAAAAGTGTACCAAACACATGTACATCAGGTGGAATAACTTGTTAAAGTGATTTCGAGGAGTATAGCACATGCCAATCTTCACTTCTGTCTACTCTTTGTCAAGAGCTGCGAGGAATTTGGGAAGACATTCAAATGTTTGTATAAATAAAAAGATACAAATATAAATAGAAAAATTAAACGGAAAATTTAAGAAGCTGACTGAGTGAGATTTGAATCTTGAAGAATAAAAGCATGCAGCAATACTTGGAATGTTCAGATATTAGAAAGAGAAGTAAAACTGTTCTATTTCATTTAAATAAATATGTCAGCATTTTAAGAGCTAAGCCACTACATTAAAAAATAACAATCTTTAAACTAGTTCAGATTCAACTTGAAAAGTGAAAGTATCTTGAGAATAGGAATAAGAAGAGAAATCTGGTTTTGGCAACTGAGTGACAGCAGCTTCTTTTGTGACTTCAGAGATGAAGAAACTAAAAAAGAGTTACATTACCAATGAAGATATAAACTCAAAGTCCTTTGACATAATTTTACTTTGCAGCCTATGGTTAGGAGGCATAATTTGAAAATGAGAAGGACTAAATGTTCTTTATTTGCTCATTTTTTTTTCTAATATGTTGAAAAAATGCTTAGTACAGTCAAAGCTATGTGAGAGTGAGGCGTGTTAGTTTTGGGGGGTTTGGAGTGGGGATTTAGCAGTGTGTTGGGTAGTGGCTAATGTAACAGGGTCATAATGATAGTGGCTAACATAACAGGGTCATAATCAAAGTGGTTCAGATGTTGTCCTGTATAATGCTAGAAAATGGTCCTGAGAACCAATATTTAAGGCTGCATTCCTTTACCCTTTATTCTTTTACCCTGTAGGTAAAAGGGGCAGGGGCTGCGAGTCACACTCCCCAAACTGCAGGACTACAACTTGTGGTGTGTGCACTGGAGAGGCTACATTTAATCCAAGGACTTGCAGGATGCCTCAAGCCACAGGGTCACTCTGTTCAGCTTGATTTGCCCGGATTGACTTTCTAAATACTCACCTTCCTGCACTGCTCCCTTAATGCCTGCCTCTGCATTTTGGCCTCTGTTCTGCAAAAACTTATCTGGTTGCGGTGCAGTGCATGGATGGACTTCTCTAATGGCTCTAAGTGTCCCTGTGTACCACACAGCAGCTCTTGGGCAACCTGGGGCACTTTGATCTGCCTCTGGCACCTGATGTTTGCGTACCCAGCTCAAGAGCTGGTGAACAGACTATTGAACCTCTGAAGTTCTGTGTCAGCATGTCTCTCTTCCACTTTTCCTGACTCACAAATCAAATATTTCATTCCTGAGCATCATGAGAGGCTCCCTCAGCAGCTGACATATTTGACAGTCACATTGCACTTCAAAGAACTTCACAGGGTTGTTAGCAGTAACAGGGATTTTCACAAGGTTGTATTTTTAGCAGAGTCTGAAAGAATGACTTGACATATAGTACAGTGATCACAACCTTACTCTGAGCACAATAGGCTGCTTAATTTATGACTTCTTTTGGAAATAAAAAAACCAGCACAGAATATTTAACAACGTCAAAGGTTATGTATAAGAAACACAGAACTGCAGAAATGCTGTGTAGGCATTTATAAAAGTAGCTGTGATTGCTTTTTTTTCACTCCATAGTATGATTGATGCCCTAGTTTTCCCTCCCTTGTTTATTTATTGGATGTCTGGCTGGTACCATTACAGTCAAAGACATAGGGTTATAGCAATAATACAACAGCAGAGTGGTTTTAACTAAATATTTTCTGTAATATTTGAACCAAAGGAAGAATTTTCTGCTCTGGTATATTCATTATCTAAAATAATTTCCAGAGAACAATGACATATGTTAAATCTCCCTGTCTGATGAGTGCCCATGTGTCTCCTTTTTGACTCATCCAGGCATGTGGCCAATGATGAATATTTCTAAAGGAAAAAAATAATATTTTTTAAATTCTATCAGCAAGGTCAATGAATTGGAAAAAGTCATTCAACATTCTCTTCCTTCACTTTCATATTTTCCTCATTCTTTCCTTTCCTGACAATGGTATCATCTATCCTTTTGAACTCCTTAGTTGAATGAGGAATAGGAAACTGAAGCAAATAGAACGTGAGCTTGCTATTATCTCAACACACTGGCTTGCATGGCATTCCATAAACATCTTCTCACCTCCTTATTTCTTGTTCTTTTCTGAAGTATTTTCTTGTGTAGACTTACCTGACCCTCTGCATTACCTAAAAGAAGGGATTTGACTCCATGTAATAAGCCTGTTATCTTTTTTTGGCCTTCTCTAGATTTATATTCATGGCTCTGTTGTAGCTTCTGCAAATTCACTGTAAATTTACTCAGCTAATACCCCTGCAAATGCTTGTCTAGACACTTGGCAAATGTTTGTGGTGTACATTCAGACTCATCTGAATATGAGCCACGAGTTATGTGTGTCATGGAACAAATCTTTCAGGCTACCATTTATTTGGTGGTAGACCACATAAGTTGACACTGTTCTAAATCACTGTAGATGTACTAACTCTGGTCTGCACATGCCCTTGATGAAGAGGCTACTCCACTGCTGGATGTCTGCTTTCTGCAGTGCTCTCTCTACCTCCTCAGGCCTTATTACAGGGGGTTCCACCATTGTAGATAAGAGTGTGCATCTTGTGCTCCTAAAACAGACTTTGAGGTGCTTTCTGTTGATTAATACACACTAATATAAATAAGCCTACTGAAAATTCAAAGGCTGAAGTAGATTTCTAGAGAGAAGCATTTTTTCTAAATTGGGTTGCTGAGTGAGTGCTTCCCTTTCTCTTATACCATGTGTAATTGTCATCACTACTCCCTGCTTTGTAAGGTGTGTAAATGACATTTCTCTTACCACATTGCCTTCAATTTAGTTTTCCTGCAGTGCTATGAATCTGAAAAATTAATTTCAGCAATACTGATTTGTTAATTTCAGTTCCCATACTTAAGGGATTTAATGTCTCTTTTATTTATTTTTATTTATTTAACATGAAAAGATGTACTGAGCCTTTATATCTGTTTTTCTGGTTTGCCCTAGATGCATGGAAACACATTTCTGAAACTTGAAGTATATCAATACTTTTTGATGCTTTCTGTGGATTTATTCACCATGTTATAAGTTTAATTGGAGATGAATTTTTGTTACACGTGATTTTTTCATCATGTGAATTTGTCTACAGGACAGAAAAGATCAGAAGAAAGGTTTTTATTATTTTAAGGAAAGATTGTGATAGTTTTTGCTTTCCTATTGCAAAGGATATGAAACAAGGAAACCCCACAAAGGTTAAAAACTGTTAAAGTGAAGCATATAGTCTTTTTAAAATCTAGGTAGCGTTTTATTGCATCTAAATCCTTATTCTATGAATGTTTGATGTGACATAAAATCACAACTCTTGAGATAATGAATGGGACAGAAGGCCACAGAGAGCAGCAGCTGTCTGTTAACAGTCTTCCCTGATTTCTATTGTGACACTGATGGAGGGTAACCTCTCTTAGAATCCTCTTATTTATATTTTTCTATCTACATTTGAATTTATTAAACCCATGGTTAAACTTAAAGAAAGAAATGAAATGGATCCTGTAAGTGAGCAGTGGTGCAAGCTGCGGATGTGTAGGCATCAGAGAGCATTTTCCTTTCCACAGCTGCCTGACTCTGACACTTCTGCAGCCTCCTCAGCCTCTCTTCAACTCCTTCCTACCAGAGATGTCTCCCTGCCTACACATCTGTGATTTTGTGATGGTTATCTCAGGCTGTTGGTAGTGGAGACCCTATATTCCAATCCTGTCACCTTTAAAAAGATCTGGGTTGCCTGGGATACAGATTACGCTGTGAAAAGATGGTGCTTACACCACGACCTTGTGGGAACCCAGAAAACAACTAGATGCAAGTTTTTCTTTCATTTATTTTATTCTGTCAAGCCTGGAATGTATGTTTGCCTTTCCAGGTGAAAGTGGACCTTGCATTGATATCATTTTCACCTTAACTACAATCTTCTTAGTATGTATATTTTGAAAGACCATGGGTTCTTTTTTATATTGATTCTGGAGGCTCAGTGACTGTGCTTCTGCTTTGTCATGCACTAATGAAGGATACAGTCCAAAGCACAGCATCTCCATAAGGGTTTGGGCAAGCTGTCAAGTCAGAAGGGTGAAATCTTGCCCCTGCTGCTGAGCACTGGTAACTGGAAGCACACTCTAAGTC
Source organism: Chloroceryle aenea (assembly GCA_013399075.1). Lineage (NCBI taxonomy): Eukaryota > Metazoa > Chordata > Aves > Coraciiformes > Cerylidae > Chloroceryle > Chloroceryle aenea. Next base: position 42,825 of record VWZY01010238.1, read on the forward strand.
TATAATGTGGTTGGTTTACCATTTTCCCTGGCCACTGAGGCAGACTGGCAGGCAGTGGCTTTAGGTTGTGGGTTTGGCTTAGCAATGAGTCCAGAGAGATTTATTTGGAGTTTGCAAAGATGAGTGCATAGAGGGTGGTAGCAAGAACATTCAGATGGTGAAAACTGATTGTTGTGGCCTGTTTGCATCTCCTCAGCATGCTCATGCCTGGGAGGGAAGTGCAGACGTGGGCTCAACATCAGCTAATGTCTGGAGCATACTATTAGCCTGGGCCACATGCTATCCCAGATTGATCCAAGCTCTCCGAACGACCTCTGAGAGAGTGGAGTCCTGTTGGTGCAGAACTGTATGTGAAGGAGCAAAGCCCACCAGACTCAGATCTATGCTGGTGGAGTGTGAGACCAGCTCAGGTCACTTTCCTGTGCTCACAGAGCAACTCCTGAGATACCCAGCAAAGCTCTGCAGTGCTTTGAATTAATCCTTTATTTATAACATGCCACTGGACCCAAAGGATGCTGACCTAGAAGTTTCTGCTCTTGAAGCCAAAGGTTGTGCTGGTAATTACTTGGGAGAGGGAAATGTGTTTGATAGTTTTGTTAAAATTATACACAGGTCTATTTTGTGAGCTGGGATTTGGGTTGTGCAGGTGATGAGGGAACTGCAGAGGTAATGCAATACACTGGGGCTTTGAGGTGGGCCCATAAACAGTTAGCTGCAACATAGTTCCTCACTAGTTAAAGATCCTGACTTTATGGCTTTATGGAGAAAGAGATTGCACAATCTCTGAGTATTTGTCTCTGAACATCACATTTTAGTTTGAAGTACTTTGTGGGGAAACAACCAAATTATGGCAAGCAAAATATAACAAGCAAAAACCACTGCCTTTGAATCAAGTGAACAAGGCCAATTAAGCCAGGTGAACTAGTAATATTGATGTTCTCCAGCTTTCCCCAAGTATTAGAAAAATTCTGCCTAAATTAAAAGAAATCACATAGATTATCATAATGGAGGGAAACATTCTTTTTCATGATGGGGGCCATAACTGCATCTTGATTGAATACCAATAAATCTAGTAAAACATATTAACTAAAAACTAAGTAAAAGTTTTAATTAAATCCACAGCAGTTTCTATTTTTTGGTGTACATGGGAAGAGGCAGGGTATGATGTATTCCCTTGACTGAAAAATGTTCAAGTTCCAGATGGACAGCACCTTAATTAACTTCATTTTCTCTCTTTTCTCAGCTGAGGTCCCACTGCATTTTTATTCTTAAATGCAGTGTTGTGGAAAATAGAGCTTTCTCACTGTGTGACTGCTAAACACTTCTGTTTTCAGGAGCCTGAAAACCTTCAAACTTGGTCCTCTAAAAGTGGTGGCAAGGGGGATGTGGGGAAGCCAGAGTGAAGAATATAAAAGTGTGAAATGTGTCCCATTCAAAGGCTGGTGTGCAGAGCATGCTTTTAATGGAGCTGCTTCTGTCTCTGCTGTTAGCCAGCTGTAGTGTGACACTGGGGATCTGCTCAGTAAAACGATAACACTTTCATAACAAACTGTTTGTCCCTGGCTGGTTGACAAACTGAAAGCAGCAGTATCATTACTGAACAAGAGCCCAGAGTCCCATCCTTGTCATCCTCTTACACTGATCTAATTGCTAACAGTCAAAAGACAGCATCTGTTTCACAGGTTAAAGTTGAAAGAATTTGTAAAGTACCCAAGAGCACAGGTCGAGATTCTCCTCAATCTGACTTCATGGGTGTGGATAAATCTTCACGGGGGCTTTACACAGCTCAGGCAAAAAGCTGGAGGAAGGGATCTGCCACTGGTGGCAGCCAAATAGCAATCCTTCTTTCCCTGCCAGTCACTGGAAATGTATTTTATAGCACATTTCAGTAAGCAAAATATGTCAGGTGTTATGCATGTACTGACAATAATTTATCTTCTGAAACAGTTTGGATTTCATGAGAATGGTACCAGCCAAATGAGGCCAGCCTTTGCAAACTGAGCATTTGGAAAGGCTTCACTGGAAAGAGAAGTGCAGTGCCAGGGTATCTACACCATATTTTATAGCCACGACTTTATTGTTACCTGGAAACTGCAGACTTAAGACACACAGGGTGTCAGCTAGCAGACTAATAACATCTAAACCAGGGAGTCATCTGTGAGTTTGGCACATCAGAGAAGCCATGCCATGCCATGTCACGGGTAATATTAGGGAACATGATGTTTCAATTATTAAATCAAGGCTGAAACAAAGATTGTATTCTTTTTTTTTCTCTGGATTTTGGTTTAGTGAGTCTCCCTTTTTTTTCCTTGTCAGTATTGTATGTAGGATATCTTGAGTCTCAGTGGCTTTTGTTAAAGCTTCTGCTGGGTCTTCAAATGATCTAGGTTGTTAAGGTTATTACAGTTAGAGTTACTGAGATCTCAGAGGCAATGCTACTGCCATTTTTTCATGGTTATTTATTTTTTCTTTTGTTAGTGCTGCTTGTAGTGTTACCTTTAGGACAAAAGAACAAGAGGAAGCTTTGAGTGGAAGTGTAGTTGTTTAGCTCTCTATCTTCCTTGTTGAGAAAGAATATGGCAGTGCTGCAGTGCAGAGATGCTCAAGATGTCATTCAACTAATTACATTGGGTACTGGAAGCGTGCTGGCTACAGCAGAGCAGAGTCCACTATGTTCTGATTTTCCCTGCCAAAAATCTTAGCAACTTGGGCATCCATGAACCAATAATAATAAACAGCCTTGTCTGGATAGGATTTTATGGGGGAGTTTGTAGTTCTGAAATGTTTCATATTCCCTACACTACTACCCCTCTTGCTCCTGTAGTCTTTTATCTCTCTTCCCTAACTTCAAAGGAAAAAATGAAGCAAACAAGGATGACAGGATACAGAAGCTGTGGGCAATACATCCTCCAATAGCAGATGTCTGACTGCAGCTATTTCTCATACGAGGGGTCTGTGCAATGATTCTCCTGTTAGGCAAAGCCAAATCCTTACACAGAAAATAGTTAGGAGTGGAGTTGAATGGGAAGATAGGATGGATTGCAGTGGTCAGGCTCAGGGCTCAAGCATTGTGACTGCCAACACAGCTGGCTCCTTTTGTCCACCTTTACTCCATTTCCCATGCCTGTTCTTCCATTCACCTCAATCACCTCACTTTCTCCACCGTTGTCTCCTTTCAAATCGAAACCTGCCCAACTTACTTGTTCCCTACAGGTCTCAATTCTTCTACCTCTGCATACAAAATTTGTGTTTCTGGTAGGATTATTTAGTCAATCATTTCTCCAGAGTTCTCCCCTCCATTATCTGTGAGATTTCATAGAACCATAGAATCACAGAATCATTCAGGTTGGAAAAGACCTTTGAGGTTGTTGAGTCCAACCATTAACCCAGCACTGCCAAGTCCACTGCTAAACCATGTCCCTAAGTGCCACATCTACCCACATTTAAATACCTCCAGGGATGGTGACTCAATCACTTCCCTGGGCATTCTGTTCCAATGCTTAACAACCCTTCTGGTGACAATTTTTTCCCTGGTATTCAACAATAAAACTTTTGTGAAGTGGCTATGTTTTCTTCTTAAATTATAACAATAGCAAATATAGACCAGAATAATAAAATGTGTAGTTTCATTCAAATTGCTCTTTCTTTTCCGTGATTTTTGTATCATTTTCACCTTTTAAAATTTTTTTCTCATTATTAATTATTTTGAGACCAAACTTTCAAAAAGTTCTAGCAAGAAGGAACAGTGAGAGAAAACAGTGTGGCCTTTTCTCTCAGTGCCACTTTCTTTATTTCCTCTAAACACCACTAGAAGAAAACCCAATAGCCTGCTCTGCTTGCCTGAGGAACTGGAGAGCTTGCCACAAGTTTTAATTCCTACAGGAAGGAGACTTGACTGGAGCTTTCTATAACTAAACATGTGAACATGTGTCTCTGCCATCCAGCCATTTAATGTTGTCATGGTTTAGCTTTCCCCAGAAACTCAATCCAATAGCAGAGAAATGTGTTTAGTGAACTGTGTTTTAGACAGTGGAAGAATTGATATTTAATCAAAAGAAAAATTGATATTTAATCAAAAAAAGTGTGCAGGATAGCACACAATACCTAGAAACTTTAAAACTACCTACCTTAAAACTGAGAACTTAGACCTGAGTGAAGTGGAAGACATTTGTATTTATTCCCAGCCCAAGCTGCTGTGGAGTATGGAGGTCAGAGGAGTCCTGAAAAACATAAAGTATTTAAACCACTTTATTAGTATTAAAAAAAACCCTCTGAAACACATCTGAGTTTTAAAATTTTTCTTTGGTCTTAGAAACAAAAATGAGGTGAGAAAAGTATAAAAAATGGCAATGCAGAAATTTAAGACTCGTGTTAAACAGTTGATTAAAAAATTGAAGATGAGATTTGGAACTTTGGCATTTAAATATCCAGCTCCTTCTGGTATCCTTCACAGAAGGAAGTGCTGAGTGTGGGTATAAAATAAGGATAAAATACAATGTTAATTTCCACTGAAATAGCAAATATTCCACAGGAGTTTCAGGTCATTAATCTATCTTCTTGCTAAGGGGACTACACTGATAGCTTATGGGATTTACAGGGCAGGCATCAATTTAATGGTTCACCCTAAGTTTGGAGAAAATAGGAAAGGGCAGGATACTGGAGGATACATTATATCTTGGTACATTAAAATCAATGGCAAAACTTTCTTGGCATAAAATGGCCTCTAGATAGTTTCTAATTCCAGAGCTGCTGCTGAACCTTAATTTCCTGTCTGCAAAATGGAAGGAACCTTATTTGCCTGACAAGTGTTAAAACTGATTATAACCCTCATAGCTCTATCGTGAATAGGAAAATCGTTTGAATTAATCTGAAGTTTTACTTGTGGTTTTTGGAGACAGATGGAATGGGGGTTGTTTTTTCTTTAAGTGCTGCCTCAGTCTAGAAAAAGAAAAATATTTGCAATGAATTAACAGAAGATACTTGCAGGGTCAAAGAGTTTTCACTTGAAGTATTTTCTAAGCAGCTCTCATCATTGGAGTCCTTCCTGTGATTTGTCACTAGTCACTGTGTTCTCTCAACTGTAATATTTCCCTTTGCTCTGAAGCTAGGTGAGAAACTCTTTTCTGTTCCTTGATGTTGGAAGGGATACCTTTGTGAATGGTGAGAGGAGTGCATTACACAGTTTGCAGCTCATTTATCAGAAGGCATGAATGCCTAGGGTGCATAAAGAAAAGTGTGGCCAGCAGGTCGAGGGATGTTNATGATAAAATGAGAGGAAATTGCCTCAAGTTGCACCAGGGGAGGTTTAGATTGGATATTAGGAAGAAATTCTTCACTGAGAGAGTGTTTGGGCACTGGAACAGGCTGCCCAGGGAGGTGGTGGAGTCTCCTCCAGAGAACTGCCTGGATCTGTCCCCGTGTGGCCTGCCCTGGGTGATCCTGCTCTGGCAGGGGGTTTGGAATCAATGAACTCCTGAGGTCCTTTCCAATCCCTGACATTCTGTGATTCTATGAAGGCACAGAACAAGAACTTGGAAATAATGTTGTGACTTAATAGCTGAAATACAATCTTTCCAGGGGAGAGTCTTGCTAGTATAGCACCTATAAATCATCATTGGTGCAGAGCATCATCAGATATGCCACCTTTTTTAAGATGATAATTCCCCTAATTTGGGTATTGACCTTGTTCCATGTTGTACAGACTTGCAATCTGTGGTTTTTTGAATGATCCCCACAGGTGGGACATTTCTAATGTGAAGTCACACTGTGAGACAACTCTGAGTGCACTGGGAAGATGGGATTATAAATATTCATTGCTTTTGCAACCTTGGGCTATGAATGTTTCAAATAAGCTAAGTAGAAGTGGCTCTAGTCAGAGAAAAAAAAACCAATCTCACAACTTTGGTAAATTCAGGTGATAAATGAAGCGAAATGGGTAAGAAAATGAAAGTTTTCTGCTAGGCTGATTTTGAACCAACATGCTAATTTGATTAGGAGAAGTACATAAGCACAATATAAAATCTAATCACTTATGACAAAACCAGGTGAGGCTAGATTTCCCCTCCCTTGGAAATACAGTAAGTGCCTCATGGTCCACTTTCATCACAGAAGAACAAAACACCATGAGCTAGAGATTTGGTCATCTCTCAGTGTACTTCCCAGGAACAAGCGTGGGTGCCATCAGGCTTCCCCTTTTTTGTTCACCCCTTTCAGTGGTGGGATCCCAGCCATGAACCATGGGAAATATAACCAGAGCAGTGACTACATCATGAGCTTGGAGAAAAACCTGGCATGAATCGTGTATAATGGTACTAGCAGCTTCTCTCAACTACGTGTCTAAGAAGCAAGAGATGAAGGAGAGTAGGATCTGATTTTGTTCCTTTCCTATTTAATTTGTCCAGGTACCAAAGAAGAATGTAACACTTGGTGTCAGTCTGTGCCCTGCAGTGAGATGTGGCAAAGTCCAATCCTCAAGCCTTCTTCCTGTGATCAGGTACAAAAGTGTTTGGGTTGTTTTTTGTTTCTGAAGAGTAGCTTTGCAGAGAAATGATCTCAATGGAAACCATAATCTTGTGTGCTTCCCTCTGACCAGTGATAGATTCCTGGGTTTTATGTGGCAGAAGAACCCTTACTGCCACTGGGTTCATGGCATCATCCTCTTGGGGTCTGGAAATCATAACCCTGAACATTTCAGAGTGTAATGGTTTTCCCACTGGGTTGAACTCATTGCAGTGTCCCTTGTGCAACAGGTGAGTCTCAAAATCTCTACACCTCTGGCTGTTGAGGGCCCTTCCTCCTCACCTTCTCTCTCTTTTTTATTGCTGTAGGTTGTTGTGGTTTGGTTTTGGTTTTTGTTCTTTTTTTTTTTATAAACAGGAAAGTCTCTAATATCAAAAGATCATCACTTTTCCACAAAATGAAGTCACCATTTCCAGTCAGCCCTGGAGTTCATCTTTAAAGCACAAAACACCCTGCAGAGCTCACTGACCTAAAAGCTTCTCCTTGTTTGTGATTTGTTAAGCAGTATGAATTCTGTGGAGAAACTGGGGATGGCTGCCTCGAAGGGGACTGGCAGGATTCTCAAGATCTGTCACAGGGAACATGGTAGCATGAGACATAAAATGGGTTCAAACTGTAGATCCACCTCTCAGCAAAGTCTGCTAATGCCTTTTTTTTCCCTCTCTCCATGAGAGCTTGGTGTTGCTGGGAAAAAAACCCAAGAAGACAATTTTGTAATTAAGTAGATGAAAATTTTATAATCCCTGATGACCCTTTTTGTTACAAGATTCTGGGACTGTGTAAATCATTGTGTAGTTCATAGTGACAAGAGTGTAAGAGTGCCTAGGTGTGTACAGCTGAGGCAGCCAAGGCAGGAGTTGAGTCTGGGACTCCTCCTTCTGTCTCTTTCTTCCTATTTCTTTTAGAAAACATGATTTTACTGAAATCTCCTGGAGTGCATCCTACTGTCACCTGCAGTTCTAGTTCCACCATGCTTTAACTGTTACAAGGACTTGACCCCCTACTGAGGGGCACCCTACTTGAAGACAGGATCCTCAGGATTATCACTGTGAGACACAGAGGGAAGTTCTTCTATTTCTGCCACTACATCAGTTTTCTTGTTTTCCCCAGCCTGCCAGTTAAACTACTTATGAAGCAGCAGTGGAAATGACATCAGTGAAGTGTTGCAAATTATTAAAATGATCCTTTAAACAATTTTTATTATTACCATGAACCTAAAAGGAGAGGGGAAAGGGGGAAATGTTTTAAAACACTTCTCCTGATGGATAGTCTGTAATGCTGTGATAGGCAATATCTCTGTATGATACTTTTCTGGTGTTTGTGGCTTATTCATAGGGTTTAAGGACACCTTCTTCTTCTTTAAAATATATATATATACTGTGTACTTGAATAAAGTACAAAGAAAGTGGAGGAGTGGTTAAAGCCACAAAAATATTTCCCCCCCAGGATGTGGCCTGCAGTTTGTCACCCCTCTAAGCTTATGTGGTGACTCATAGGCATTCACATGCCCCATCCTTCACATGGCATCTGCTGCTATGCACTTGTTGCAGGATCTTGTCTTTGAACAGCTGGTGACAACCCACTTCCTCTTGCTTTCTTCAGCAGAGATTTTTCAGTTGTTTCCTGTTGCTTTGATGTGAGACCCAGTGTTGGAAAAACAAGCCCATTTCCCCCGATTAGAACCTGCCATTTAAGCACTTGCAAATTAACAAACCATTTTTTATTTTTCTAAGGACCCAGGAAATACTTTCCCTTTCTCTCCTTTCACTTTGTCCAGTTATGGTTTCACATAAACAGAACAAAATCAAGCAGCTCTTATACTCTTATATAAAGTGTTATTAATATTTCACTTGTTCTTCCCCTTCCTTTTGTCCTGCAGAGTCAGAGATGAAGGGATCCTTCACTTTCTTTCTAATCATAATTAGCTGGAAGTCACAATAACTCTGCTGCCTCCTTAACATGTAGAGAAACTGCCACTGATGATGAGTGTTATAGATGTGACCTTCAGGAAAGCAAACAGGAGAACATCATGCTCACATTAGCAACAATGATACAAAACCTGATTTATTTTAGTTATTTGGTGCCAATTCTGCTAACAGGAATTAAGACAAATAATTTAGCATGCATGTGTTTTAGCAAAATTAGGGACAGTCTGATTTATACTAGTCAAGTACATTAACTGAAACAGAAATCTTCTTTCTCATTTGATCTCAACTAACTCTGTCAAATCATACATTATGTTTTTATACTTTCAGCAGAAGTATGTACTAAAAAATGGGCTTACTGTTTATCCATTCTTTTTTTCATTTTGTCCTCTCATTCAACACATCTAGATTTCCTTGCCAGGGACCACTTTTACTACATATATTTTAAGGAAGTACTAAACTTTCAAATGAGATCATCTTGTTTCCATTTTTGAAAATACAATTACTTATTTCAGACCACTTCAGTAGTAGTAGTTACTTGGGAAACTGCAAATAATTCTATCAGACCTAAAGGCAGTAAAGGTAAGGACTCTTCTGCTTTGAAATGCTCACTGTATTACTTATTTGGTGGCTATACAATTCTGCAGGAATTTTCCAAGGTTTTTTTTTCTTCCTTCTCTTAATTCAAGATGAATTTACAATCTGTCTATTGCCTGAAGTGGTGAATGCCCATATATTCACCTATACTTTTCCTGTCCCTTAAAACCCAGGCTTACTTGCAGTACATGGCTAGTAGGTGTTCTGCACCTCTCCACTGAAGTATCTTTGACAATCGTTGCATACTTTAAGTTTTTCCTTTTAAATGCCACAGAGCATCTGACTTCAGAGGAAGGGGATTTTCCTGGAGGGTCACACTTGCTTCCTAGCATTGCAGAATATGTTGATTGGCTCTCTAATAAACAGTTACTTGGATCTTGAATTTAAGTACTGAATAAACATACATATTTACTGAGTAGTTGCCAAATTTGGTTTTTATTTGTTTGTTTCCTGTGGCAAGGGAGGATTTCAAATCACTTCACTGCTCAGGGGAAATTGAAAACAGGATCTATTTTTGGTTCTCATTTGACTTCTCAAGACGGATCAGTTGAAACCTGTTACAACACTAATTTACTTAAAGATGTATTATGTGCACTTTACTGAAGTGCTGAGGGGAAAAAGCTTTGCTTTTGCAGTTGTTTGGCCTGAAGCCAAGATTCCCCATGAAGCTGCGTGAAGAAGCCAGCAGAGAATTACCCACAAATTTTTAAGCATAGAGCATTATTGAACTGATTGGCTTGCAAACCTGTGCCCTTCTTAAATTATATTTAAAAGCACAGCAGGGAGCTACAGATGGACTGAAGGTGCACCCTTTGTCTACAGCAGAGCAAATTAAGGACTGGTGTGGAGCATTTGGATTAATCTGCTCCCCAGGCCTGATGTCAAAACAAAACATTATTACCTTCTAGCCAGAGATGAAAAGCTTCAGACTTCCTGAGATGCAGTGCAAGTGCAAAGAGAGATGCTAAAAGCCTTAATGTTGTTTGTTTGTTTAGGCAACAAACTGTAAAGGTTAGTTACACATAACTGTTAGATAATTCCTGCTGTATTAGCTGCAGTTTCCACTCCAGCACACCTTGCATCCATGGGGCCCTACAGCTGAATGCCTAACATCTCTTGGTCCCTGGGGCAGTATTGGTAACAATTCGCAGTGTGGCAACCTGTGTTATACCTGCTCTATGAATAGCAGTGTCATTTGTCAGGCTTTTGAAAGGACTGCCTGTTCAACATAGCTGATGACAAATTTTAGGTGGAGATAGATTTGTCCTCTGCTCTGCAGACTGGCTCTTTTTTTTTTTTTCTCTGCAGAGTCATTCACCACAGACTAACCCTTCTGTGCCCATTACCTTCTCAGAGAGAAGACAGATCTGAAGATAATTGGTTATTCAACACCTGTATTTCAATTATCATATTATTTGAAGAATCTGATTCTTCTCTTAATGTTCCTCAAGTGGTTCTCTTGTTTATTTGCTATTGCAGAGCTGGGGTAAACTTGTTTGCATCTCCTTTTCTCTCTGGCTGAATTTGATTTCGGAAAGCAATCTCAGACAAAACAGAAAGATTTCGGAGTGCTAATTACATGGTGCTGTTGTTGGCTTTGTTGCTGCAAGTGGCAACACAGAGCATTCTTTACCTTACAGTCTATGAAAAGCCAAGAGCAGAATAAATTATTTTTATTGTGATGGAATTTGTTTTGGTGAGCTTTACCAGGACAGGCATATCTGAAAGTCACAACAGTTGTATTCAGCAAGGATTTATCTAGATATTTAATTAGAAGAGTCCTCCATACATTTACATAATGTATTGAAGGGGTTTGTGGTGAGAAAACAGCTCAAGGCATGTACCACAACATCTCACTTCTTTCCCTCTCTCCTGTCAATCACCCTTGAGTCATCCCACTTGCTTAAGCTTCAGGTCATTAAAACAAATTTCAAAACAGAATCCGGTATCTGCTGAGACATTAGCTTCATCACTTGCCTGTAAGAAGTGCATATTTTTCATCATCCTTTTCTACTAATGTGATTGTTCTTCTGAATTTCTTCTACAGAGGGATCCTCATGCACATTCAATATGGTTTCATTTAAAGAATATTTCCTTGTTTTTTCTCAGCATGATTTTTACTTCTGCGTGTGTAATTCTGGGAAAGAATCATTAGTTTCATTTGTACAGTTTGCAAAAATCATCGGGTCCAGAAGGGGCAAAGTTTATCACAGGAGTTTGATAAGATGGATAGGCTCTCATTATGGAAAATAATAGTGTATATTTCATTATGCCTTCTGGAGCCTACACAATATTCTTACTTTATTGTTAGTTTCAATAGCACCATGGTGTGCTGTGTCTCCTAGGCAGTGTTAGTTATTACAAAATTAAGAATTTCCATCTCTTTTCATATTTGATTTTGATGCAGAATTAGGCAAAATATCAAAAATTTAGAGTTCCGTTAAACTGGAACAGAAATATTGGACATTTTCAATCAAAATAAAATATTTTTTACATTCCTGAAATGGAAGAGTTTTGTTCTGCAAATTCTTGGAGCCTAAAGAAAGTTATAGTACTGGTCCTTACTCAGTTCCATGGTTCTCAGCTGCTACTGTGGTTCCCAAATTGAACTACAGGATTCTCATGCTACACTTCATGGAAGAAGTGCATCCTGAGAGATACAGTGCATTATAGCTGGAGTTCTTTAGACATCACTGCCCTGCATCCACTAGAGGCTGGAATTAAAAACTAAACAATTCCTGCTGTGCTGGGCAGGAACTTGNCTTCTTACCCTTCAGAAACATGAAACAGAAGCTATGAGCTACGTAGGCCTCAATTTCTGTTGGCCAAAAATATTTTGAATCATTCAAAGGAAAGCATACATTTGGACACAAGAAGGCACATATGCCATTTAATTTTCTTTGAACACACTCTGGTGAAAGGCCTGCTAACCTTTTGTGGAAGATGTTTTCCTGAGTATACAGTGAATTTCCCTTATGTTCTTCCCTCTCTCTATAGATGAGTCTGTCTGCTTTTAATGGAGAGAAAACCATCCACATCATACCTCCCTGGATCACAACTAGCACCTCATATCTTTGACTTTTTCTCCTCCACCAGCTGTTCATCATAGACTTTGATGGGCAAACCTACACAAAAAAGGCCAAGGATTAGACACCTCTAAGAACTTATGATAGTAGTTGTACTGAAAACTATTTTATAGATGCATATAAAGTGATAGGCATAGGCATCATGCATTATATCAAGAACAATTCCAGGTAAAACTAGGATATTCTAGGAATTCAGATACATAAAATCTTTGGAATGCAGACTTAATGTTTATCCTTAAACATGCAGAGCTTTGTCTATTTCTTCATAGATAAGTATGTATACAATTTTGTTGTAAGCATTAAAAAGTAATGATCTGATCTTTCTCTTGCCATGCTGCTGTTTGTTCTACATCAGCAGCCTCATAACAGAGTCACTGGCCCCTGAACTACAGCTTGTCACAAGTAAGAGATGAATGCTTAGAGAGCTTTACCTCTGCTTAATCCTTGAAGTCAGCTTTATTTCCTCTGCAGAATTCCAATTATCCCATTAAACAATGAGTCAGGATGCTTATATTGATACAGGTGCCTCAGCTGGTTAATTTATACTCATGCCAGCCTCAGCTAAGAATTCATTTCCCTGAGGCCTCCTTGGACAACCACAATTCCTCCTAAAATGTAAAGGTAATTCCTAGCGGGCACTGTACTTGAGCACAACATTTAGACCTACACAAAAGCAGCATCACCAAACTCTAATCTATGTTTAGCCATATGTATACATGCTGTTGAGCTTTTACTTGCTTCTACCTTGTAATTTCTAACCTGTTTAGTTTTAACTGTAAGACTATGATTATACAACACCAACTGTATGCTTTTAAAACCAATTTGCAAGAAGAAAGTCCTAATAATATTGCTTTTTTTTTTCAGTAGCACTCCAAAGCTATTAAACACTTATTAGATGCCAGCAAATTCAGCTGCAGTCTATTATATACACATTTATTTGCATATGCTGCCTGGTGAATTACATCATTTTCATTATTGATTTAGAAGGATGGAAATAATAGGTGGATTATTTACTGAGCTGTCTTTAACTCTACCAACTGTCTTCAACCAAAATAGTGAATTAAATATGTAATAGCTTTTACTGACACAAGAGGGGAGATTTTAAAACCAAGGTGAAAAGAAGGACAAGCACTAGTCTGTGCTCTATAAGACTTAACATTGTTTCCAGTTTAGCTTACTTCATCTGTTTAATTTCTTTCCCTCTGCTGATATAAATTAAGAACTCACCTTCTTCCATCCTTATTCTGCTGTTATAGCTGCCAGCTAGCAGGCAGGAGCAGCTGTAGAAGTGTCATCTCTAGTTCATAGATGTAGTACTGTACTTTTCAAGGGCAGCAGTTGGTAGAGAACAAGTAACTTAGCCTGCATCTTTTGAGTTACAAACTAGTATCCAGGATGTGGTATGGTTCTGCTTTTCTGTTCATTAGAATGTATCTCTGTTTCTCCTTTCAGAAGTTATATTCAGTTTCTATAAAGTAAATTAAACAAGCTGCTTCTGCCCATGGTCATGTACTATACCTATTTTGCATTCTCCTGCTTATGGCTCAACCATATGACCTGGCACCTCCTTGAAATCTGCTAAAAGCTTCATATACATATATTTTTAAGTGATAAAAAAGGAATGGAAAAGCCCCATTCACTCCAACAAGATAGTGATATTTGCAGATGCCACATTCCAGCAAAGCATCTTTTTATACACACAAGCTAACAGGGAAAATTTGTCAGTGGCTTAGTCACCATTCAGCTGACTCACCAATCTCAAAAAATAGCACGAGTGCAGTAAGGGTGTTCATCTCCCTTATAGTAAATTAGATTAAATGCAATACATCAGGTACTCTGCAGAGGTATATTTTGGGATAGGAAAGAAATCTTTTTCTCCTTGTGGGTGTTGGTTAATCCTTTCTATTGCTCAGGTAGCATCTTTGATACAGACAAGGGTGCCAGTTGCTGCTATGCAGCACTATGAAATAATGTCATTTCCAAATATGCCATCTTCAGGGACACTGCTTCTAGAAATCACAAAAACAGTGAGGCTTCTCCTCCCAGGCATAAGTGAACCGTAGAAAACAAGTCCCTGTTTTCAAAAAGTATATTCTCCACAAGAGTAGAACACCTGTATTTAGAACACCTGCCTTAGAGAGGAAACCACCTAAGGTGGTGACTTAGTACCCAGACTAAGCTGCCCTGTTGCCTAGGCTTCCCAAATACTCTGGGTCAAGAATCCAGATTCTTGAGCACAAAGCAATTCCTAGAGGACACAAATACATTTTTCAGTTTTGCTTCCTAAGTAATTTAGCCAGAATCCATTCCCTTTTTCTGAGATGTTAATTCTGCATCTCTGCAGATGAACGTGGTAATATCTGCTATTTTGACTCCTTACATACAGGTTACATCTTGAATGTATTTCATGAAAAATGTGTTAAGAAAGAGGGTAGAGGAAAACAGATGCACCAGTCTGGGTTACTTGGTGACATATCCAAGTTTTATCTCAAAGACTAAATGCAGCAATTCTGAAAATCAGAGCTGAGTAAATTTCAGCAGGTTCAGCACATTCACCAGGAATATCAGAATTTGTCAGGTATTTTCTCTCCTCACTGATTGAGAATGTAATGTAAAAAAAAAAAAGGCAGAAGTTCTACCTATCTCTTCTACAAAGTTTCTTCCCTGGTTTCTCTGGTATCTATAAAAATATGAATGCAGACTGAAGATTTTTCCCCTCATGTGGGACACTTCTTGGATCTCTCTGAATATCTGGACAATATTTTCATGAACGATGGAGAAATTTTATTTCTTCTCAACTCTAAAGATGCATGTTTTCTATTACATCCATCTTTTTGTCTACTGTCAGGAGCAGCCCTCAGGATAGCATGAACTGGCATTGTGGCATCACAGGCTTGAATTGTTGACCTTGCAATGACAGTGCTTGTGAGATTTCCAGGTTTGGTTTTTTACTATCAGGAAACTGCTTGCTGTGAGGAAGTTTCCAAACATTTGAGTCTCCATTGCAAACAACTTCACTCATTATTTGCTAGTATTTGCTATATAGCATGTACAGCTAGGAAGAAACACTCAAGATGTTTGGGGAATTTGAGTTCATTCATCTTGCAAAAGCCACTGAAACAATTTAGACTTCTATGTAAGTGTTATCACTACACATGTTCTGTCAGAATTGGAATAAACCAAATACAACCATACACTTTCCAGATAAGAAGAGGTTGTCCTTTAATATTAGAGCAAGGATACCCACAGGCCACAAAAGTTTTTCCATATTTAAACAAGTTGTTTCCTTTTTTTTTAAGGAGTCTGTGCTGGAAAACAGTGGGGAGTCTGCAGTGAAGAGGGGAGATAGAGATTATAGTAGATAATTGTGAAATAATCCTATCCTTTCTTTTCCTTGGGTTTAGACGGGGTCTATCCTGAGGTACCCATTCAAAGCTGATAGGGAAGATAAACAACCATGCTGCTGGGACAGATGGACAGGGAGTGCCAGGGAGGGAGAGCTCGGCAGGAATATGGTTGAGAGATGTTAGGGGTGGTAACACTTCTGTGTTTCCTGAAGAACATGTAGAGCCTAATTTTCAGGGTCTGAATAGTTTTGAACACTTCCATTGCATGGAACTGTACACAGCTTTTTTATTCAGGTGTGTTTTAATGGTTCTATTATCAGTTGCCAAATTCTGAAGATTTTGATTTCATTTGAGGTTTTGCTACCTTAATGACTCTTCTAGAGCTACTGTAATAGTTGCTGGTTGTGTATCATTGCCAGCTACTCCATTGAAGTTACAGGTGATAACATTGTGGGCATTATTTGAAATGTATCATCATCACTTGCCATGAATTGTGAGCTTGGGATGCATGCTTTAGCAACAGTGGGACTATTGGCAGAATATGATGTTGATTAATCATAAATATTCATGCAGAGAAACTGCACTTCCTTTGTTCATGAATCATTTTCAATCTTGAGGACTCCATCAGTTGATAAAATTCCTCAGGGTTGGGATCTACCCAGAGAACTTCCTCAACAATTAATTATTCATTTTGCATAAGGAAACAATAATCTTCAGACTCACTTTGGTTCAATGTTTAAAAGGGAAAGTTGAGAAAGCCTTTCCTTCTGCTGGAGTGAATAGCATGTGAAAAGCTTCCTGAAAGACTGCACATACTTTCCACATCTTAAAAGGATTTGTACCAGCACCAGGGAACAGCACCCACAGCAGAATCATTGACTCGCTGCTCTCCGTGGTTATTGTCCAAATGTGGCTCAGTAGAAACGTCACAAATGAAATTAAAATAAGTTTGTGCAGGTCTGAACAGATTGGCATTTACCTTCTGGGACCATGAAGAGGAATGGTACCATTGTCTCCAAACCCATTCAGGATGGAAGATCTAGCACTTGTCCAAATGAGTGACACAAAGCAAGAAACTCCTTCATTCTCCAGCTGTCCTGTAGTGCTAAATTGTAGGAGACCCTCACTGTTACTAACTCAGAATCAACCCTACCAAGGCAGCTCATTAGGGGTCTGACTGCCATGCTTTTCCAGGGAGACTACACCCAAACCAGCACATCAGTCCTGGCCTGCAGCATTTGAGGTTTTGCTTCTCCTTCAATCCACAGCATCTATAAGGAATTTGATAGCCTGTGGGCTTGGAAGTGGCCATAACATAACTCTTTCCCCAGTAGCGAAGCAGACAAGACCTAGAAATGAGAGGTGTTCTCAGACTTCTTGAGAAAAGACTTCTTTTATCCGTCCCTCCAAGGTGGACAGCATTATGTTCTGGTTTGAGAACCTGTGTGTGCCAGAGCAGTGCAAAAGGAACAAAGCATGACTGCAAGATACATACAGTACAGTGCTTTTCAGAGTTTACTGTTAGACCAGAAATAATGATGGTTTTGATCCTTCCTGACAGCTGTTTTCAAACAGAATGGACGTTGCTATTTTACCTGTAAATTCAACCTGGTTTAGAAGATCAAGGAACCATTTCTATTTACTGAGATTGTAGACTGTAGCTTCATTTCTAGTTCTTCTTTTCTCTCAGGTAAAAAAATTCCACTAACTGCTTTTCACAGAAGATATTTTCCTTGCTTTACACAGGTGAGGTGGGTTTTTGGGCTTGAGATTTCCTGTAATTCACTTGCTCTGTGTAGTGGGTCCTGTGGACAACACCATCTACATGCTTTATCTTATGCTGAGATGAAGCAGCATGTCTATATAATCATTCCTTTACCTGTCAGCAGAAAATGTTAATAGCATTGCATATTTCTAAAACAATTCCATCCAAGTTCTACAGACCCCAACATGGATGAAACTGGCCACAAATGGGATATGTGAAGAGGTTCATCCACTGCTGTGATAGATGGGGTTCCCATCATCAGCAGGGAGGTGAAATTGCTATTCCCTCTTCTAATACATCTGATAGCATCAGAAGTCCTGTCACCTTCTGCATTGTTGCTATCACCTGTCATAGAACTTCTGTTCTTTGAACAATAAGCTGGTTGTGCCTGCCTTATTCGGATCCCAAAGAACTGGAACATCCTTGGTGCAAAACAAGCTGTTGGGAGGTCCTTCTATTTTTAATGTCTTGGTTTCATAAAAATCCACTGGTGACCTAAGTGTTGTGGTGGCAGAACATACTTTGCTACTCATTGTATGAACTTCTAGAGGTTACAGACAAATCCTTTTTCAGCTCCCTTCACTGGCTGAGAGTGATTGTTCTCATGGTTTCTATGCTGAACTGACTTATCTTTGCATGTTTTCCTTCAGTGTTTTGGAAGTGCATCCAAATCCATGTTTTCTTATGCAGAGAAGCCAGACATTTTACAACTCCTTGAAGTGCAATGTGCTAATCTGAGCCTAGCCTGTTAGTAGTGACAACACTTTCAGTCCCTTGGTGATGAGGAGAAGAAGGGAGTATGCTCACCCTCCAAAATGTGGACTGTTTTGTGTGTGACCCAAATGGCCAAGGCATCAGAAGCTGCAACTGCACCCCTGTATCCATGTTCCCAGAGGTCTGCTGGGTAAGCAAAGAGGCAGCTGGGGAGGCTCTGTGCAAGGCGAGGATGTATTCACCCAGGAGGGATTCCTTCAACTGGGGTATAGCTTCAGACTAAGGCTACTTCTCTTTGGTTGACCAGGTCAAATTAGCTGGAAAAGGGCCTGGTTTGAATGTGCAGCAACAGCAAAATATGTAATCAAAGACAGGGAGAGAGGATACTCCTTGGAAAATCAGGGCAGGTATGGTTGTTGTAACCCTTTGTTAATGAAGCTGTTGATGCTGTAAATGGGAAGCAGGAAACCAGAGGACAAACACATCATTTTAAACCTTTTCCTGATATCTTAGGAGATGGCTTTAATCCTTTCACAGAAACCATCAGGGGAAAGAAATAACAGCAGAGAGGCAAAAAGTCCAGTTCTTCCTCCTTTTTCCTCTTTTCTGATATGTTTTCCAATACAGACGTGGCAAAGGTACAGAAGAGCATTAAAAAATACAGGTATTAATTGAGAGAAGAAGAGAATGCACTAAATGCTGACTGATCTCTCTACCCCTCTTCAGGTAAAAAGTAATAGGTATTACTGCACATATTTTAATCTCAGGAATTCAAGTTTTATGTTGAAATCTGTGATTTCAATGAAATTTAGGGATAAGTTTAAGGAAAGGCATAGAGAGTGAGGAGAAACAGGCAGGGACTAATCAAGGACTAATTTCTTTCAGACTTTTCTATCCATGTATCAGATAAGTGCCCTAACAAAAGAGATGTTCTATCAAAGGAAAGCCAATGTGAGATCACAAAATGAAAGATTAAAAAAACCTTAACAGAAGATTAATTGAAACATAAATATTCTTTTATTTTCTAGAGAAACAAGGGAAAGAATCTCAGATGAGATACCCAAGGGAAAAAATTTTACCTAGTGATCTTGAAAGAATGATAATGGCAGTTATGTCAATGCAAGTTATGTGAACTCCAAGTTAAAGCTTTTCTGTCATCCTTTCTCCACACCACTCTTGGATTGCCATCACACAATCACTAGCTGCCATAGATAGAGTAGCTATTCAGAGACTTTGCTAGTACTGGTGATATACTGAAACTTCAGCTGGCAAAGGATGAGGTCCATGCCACTGAAGAAATACCCCATGAGTTTATGTGACCCCTACAGCTCACAGGAATCAGAAGCAGCAGCACAGAGTTTTGAGGACAAATAGGCATGGTGGAAGCAACCACGTGAGTCCTACAGCTTAGGGTGGTTATTCATCAAGCCACAGTTTATCAGCAGCTTCTTCAAGAGCAGTCCAGGAGCTGCTGTTTATTCTGGAGCATGTTTCTCTAAAGGCATGTAATGAATTTTTCTTACATTACAGTTTGATTCCAAAGTATTTTGCTCATCTGTACCAGGCTTCAGCCATCTCAGATTCAAACTGGGGGGCCATAGTTTTAGACTCTTCTAATCTTACCATCGTGGAGAGCCCTGAGACAGTGGTGTGCTTCAGCATTTTATCACTTTGCTGTGATTAACTAAAGGTCCCAATTCATTAGAGTTTCAGTAGAACCAGGTGGTAGTTTTCTAGCATAACATGTTTCATGGACAATGCTAAATAAGCCACACAGATGCTTCTGAAAAAAGGAGTAGAGCTTGTAATCTTTGAAATCAATATAAGGGCCAGCTCCTAGAATAAGTCACTTAGCTGCTGGATTTATTTTTTCTTGTTTATGTGTATAGATTCATAGTACTGCCATTCTACATATCCATTATGTAGAGGAATCCTACTTTATAATGCATCTGAAGAACAGTGAAATATATAAATGGCTCACAATTTTTATACAGCTGGGTTTCAATATCATTAAACTTCATTCTTCTCAGATAACAAGTGCTAGTTCCAAGGTCTAATCCAAAATCCTCTTGAGGCCATTAGAAAGACACTTGCTGGGCAACTCTTTGTTATGCCTTTTGTTGTTGTTGTTGATAAAGATTACTCTTGAACGTGCTGCTTTAAAGAATGGCCCCCATCCATATATTTATCTTTTTCAGTCCAAAGGGTTGCATAAGGATTGCAGGCACCAAAGTAGCTCTGTGGGTGCTAAACCCAGGACTAAAAGCAGCAGAAACCTGAGCAGACAGGGGTGCAGCACAGCGATGAGAACCAAGTTTTACTAATTCAGCCAGTGTCACACAGCAGGGCTCTGCTCTTTCTGACCTCAGCAGCTGGACTTGGGCCAAAACCTTTCCACTATGGGAGATTTTTGACACTTCTTATTGTGCTTTAGAACAAAGATATGCTAATACATCTATTGCATTTCTTTAGTAAGTCTGTTTCTTTTCTTACTATGCTGACTATATGTGATCAAACTAGACATGCCTATGGAAAAAAAAAAAGTGAACTAGAAATGCTCAATGGACACAAATATGCAATGCAGAAATCACAAAGGTGGATTTTCAACATGAGTTGTCTTCATTTTTTTGTATTTTTCAATGATGCTTTTCCTTACTGAGTGTTCTCTGTAGTACTCAGTGGTGATAACTGGTTACCTTCATTCACACATGTCAAAACCAAGTACATGGGGGGTCTTTCCAGTCATCTGTACAACAGTACCTGCTGCTGGTCCTGATTTGATAACTGAGAGAAAAAAACATGCATTACCAGATCTCCATAGGACATCAAAAAGCTACAAAGGTCACTGAAACAAAATGCCATGACCTGAGCAGAACCAGGACATAATTAGTGAGAGAGATCTTGAGCATGAGTCAGTATTGGGTCACCATGGTCAGCAGCTGCATGTTGATTTATATTGCCCCTTGCTGTTAAGGAAAGGATCTCTGATTCTGACACCCTTTTCTCTAACCAAGCCAGAGCTTAACTACACATATTTCTTTATATTTCCAATTTTGAATTAGCTTGAATTTCTAAACATTTTTCATCAAAGGAATGACTCATTTAGGGAAGTATTTGCTTGTGTGCTACATTGTCTCTCATGACTAAAGTGGTGTCAGGTAAGTTTGTGCACTGGGATTGTAAGGAAGCAACCAGTGAATCGTATGTGCTTATAACATCTATACTGAGGAAGATGGGAGAGCTCCAAGAGTTAATTTTTTGTCTGAAAATCATGTTTTCTTTTTATTCCCAGTCTGGGCGGATGATAAGTTTCACCTTGGTGCCCTACTGATCTTTTCCAAATTGACAAAATGACATTCAACTGGTTAAAAAATGCTATTCATTGTATACATTAATACAGAAAATATCCTTGGGGTTTTGCATTTGAGACAAAACAGATTTAACAAAAAATCAAGTTATCCTCAGTACAAATAAGTTACAGCATATTCATGCTGCTGCAACTCACAGAAGAAATGGAAAACTTCAAACCAGCTAAAAAAGCCAGATCTGTAGGTGCCTGAGCTTGAGGTAGTTAGATGGAATAACTTGTCCTTCAGGTGTTTGTCTAATTTGTTTTTCCTCTGTCCCCTACAATATATGGCCCACAGATGTTATCCCCACTGCCTTTTTTTTTGGTGAGCTTTTTAATACAATACTAAGATACTTTCCCTTCCTATGTCTTATTCTGTTGAATTACTTGTTCAAGAACATTTATTAATCAATCATATTTTCTATGATCTACAGATTTAAACACGTGTTTTTGCTTAAGACATTGTCTCTTGGAAGAATTACACTATGAATGTAAGCATGCTCCACTTAGCTAGGTAGCCCAGATGATCTATTAAATATCTCTACACTGTCCCTATCTTGCTTTTCATTTCAGACTTGAAGCAAAATCACTGACATCATCTTCTAAAATATGGGCAAAAGTAAGAATAGATATTGAGTCTGAACTGACATAAGCCACTGATTCTCCCATACTGAGAAATTCCTCACTTTCTGCAGAAAGTTTTGCAGCTCCTTTGGCACAGAGCTGAGCTTAAAATTCTCTGTCATTGCATCATGCAGTAGACCAGCTCATTGCAGCTGTGGAGCTTCTTTCTGGAAAGGTGAGAAGAACCACTGTTCATCTTCATACTTCTGTGCATTGAATAAATGCCTGGCACTGAGACTAGGATAGAGAAGGGTGATGTGCAAACTTAACATTGTGCAAGCTGAGAGGGCCACTCTAGTACAGTCACCAGGTTTCTTTTGTTATGATTCTTTGAGACCCTTATGATTCCCTTAGGTCTTCTCTGCCTTGCATAAATTGTATTTTAGCAGCAGAGTAACTGCTGAAGAGCCTTTCTAGGGTTTTTCTGACATAATTTAGTAAAAAAATGGGTGTATGTCTCATTAAGCAGAAACTCAGCATTCCCTGAAATACATTTCTCCATAGCTCTCTAATTTATGGCAAACCTAATTTCAAAGTTACCAGAATAATGCATCCTTAGTGGCTCTTGTAGTGTGTTGACTTTTTTTTTTTAATGTTAAAAGTTTTAGAATTGCTTTTCCTTCTTGGGAACTTGTAATGCTAAAACTCAAAGTGGAGGACCATTTAGCCAGATGGCTGACTGAAACAGTAACATTGCTTGTTAGAATAAGCTGCACAGATTTATTGCTTTGCCTTGCCTTTTGCTATCTTTTTTTATCCCCATGAACTTGTAACACCATGCTGAAGTTAAAAAGTGAAACCCCATCACTTCCTTATGTCTGCATAATATGTATACCATAGAAAGTACATGTCAAAGGATTTGATCTTAGCCTGGTTTCCTGAAGGAAAAGGTTTGTGCCATAGTGATTCATGTACCCTACCCAACCTTAGTCACTTTGCAGCCTCCAGACACTCAGTGACATCTATCTGACAGCAGCAGAGTACTCAGAGATTACTTTTGTCAAACTTCATTAGAAGTCCACATGGGAGAGAACTCTTTTGAGGGACAGAACTTCAGATGTCCAAGAAAGCTGGAGAACTTAGGGAGAGGATGGTCAGGCACTCTAATGCATGTCGTCTCCTTCTTACCTCCTCCTCTGCCTGTCCTGTCCTCCACCTGTAGATCTGTTTGTATTTAAAAGTGGTAGTAAGTCTAATAAACTCACACTTCAGCCTTGAAATAACACAACTGAAATCTTTGTCCACCACAAGATGCAAAGTAATTGAAACTGGAGACTGAATCTGGCTGGAGACATGAGGTCTTCCGAGTATCTTAGAAAATTTAATATTTTTGATACTCCACCATCTAAACCCTTTATTTTATATGTATTCAGTCAAAATTTTAAAAATAACCAGACTTTTCAAGGATGTTCAACTGAAAATACAATAATTTGTAGATTGTAGTATTCATATTCCATTGAGAAAACTCTTAATGGCATTAGGCAATCCAACTTCTGTACTTTTTTTCAAGACAATATGGTAAAAAATTTGCCTTGCTTTCCCTTAGTGTTTTTTGTTTTGTTGTCTTTTGTTTTCTTTGTTTATTTTTGCCTTGTCCTCTCTGTGTTTATGGCATTTTCCTTCTTAATCTCATTAGATTTATGATTCAAACTCAATCCCCTCACTGGGTGAAGAAGTCTGCTGGATTTATCCATTGTAGCTTGGATCTCTGAAGCTGGTTCTATTTTATTATTGAATACTTAGGAAGTACTTAAACTTCAGTGGAGACTGTTAATGAGAAGCTGGAAGTCCACTGATTAATTAATATATTGCATTCTCTTTCACTTGATTTTAGTTCTATACCACTGCCTGGGGGGACATATCTCTTAGGTTGTCTGGCAGCAGCCTCATTATTCACAGAAATGGGCAATGACTTCTTCAAATAAAATCTTTTCAGTGATCTTAAAAGAGAAAATTTAACTTTGAGCTCTTTGCTTAGTTTCATAACTATCTTTCTGTGTCATTGTTTTAACACTGAGACCCTGTGGTCTATCTCAAAAGGTCATACCACTTTGTGCTATTCATCATTAGAACTTGCAGGTTGAATACTCTTGGGTCAGGAACTACACGGCTATGAAACTCTAAACCAGCAAATATTGAAGTTTAAGTGGATGGCATTCCTCCCTGGCAGTCACTTTGAGTAAAAGAATGTGATGCCACTTGGATTTTCGAGGGGCAGCTTTCAGATACCTTTCACAAAACCCAGACTTCTAATTTAGAATCTATGGTCACTAGAGTTTAGATCCACAGCCACTTCTAGATGTCCACTTTACACCCAGAACTTCCCCTTGAAATCAAGAAGACAACAGACACACAAATAAGTAGTTAGTTTCATAGAGGCAGTCAGGTTCAAAATTTTTATTGGTATCTGATCTACTAGCTGGGATTTTCTGGCCATAGGAATGGCTCTGAGGATCCTGTCCCTGGAGACCAGCCCCAAATCCAAGAGCTACCTTTTGGCTGAGTCCCCTTAGAGATTCAGGAATGCAAGGACTCGCTCTATGTTTCATGAAACTATCCTGACTTTTTAAAAATATAAATTAGTCAGTGTAATATGAATTGGTGTGTTTATATTTTCAGAAGAACATGCTCTGGAGAATAAAATAATTGCTGAAAATTTTTGAATACTGTATGGCAGTCATGAGTCATGTTTAGCAGCATTCAGCTGAAAGATTTTGACAGCATACAGTGATAATTATGATGAAAGAAAGAGGAAAGGAAAGGAAAGGAAAGGAAAGGAAAGGAAAGGAAAGGAAAGGAAAGGAAAGGAAAGGAAAGGAAAGGAAAGGAAAGGAGGAACAGAACAGGTATTCAAACATGTTGGTGAGTGCCCTGAAAGAGCATGGTCATCAAAGGGTTGAAATCTCTATTGACATGGGCTGGTAGAATAACAATAGGTACACTACATGACCACCTTCATTCAAAGAATTGTTTGCATTTCTGAGGGGTGTGAAAATTGCTGTAGGTTATTCAGCAATCTGAGGTTATTAATCCTGTTTTACCAGTTCTCCATTTTCCCTTTGCATTCCTCAATAATTTTCACCTCTGTACTTGATGACCTTAAAGGTCTCTTCCAGACAAAATGATTCTGTGTTTCTATGATTCTCCATTACATTAGGAGGTCTTTGTCTTGACTGTCATTGACTTTTGGAATTATTTGTTCCCAGGAGTGTAAACTGTACTTATGGGAATGTACCCATCATTCTTCACGTACCGTCTGTGATCTGGAGATATATCAAATATAACATGATTTTTTATACTGGATATTCTAAGACATTTAAGGAACAAAGTGAAAACCAAGTTGAAAGATCCTTAGTTGCTTGACCCAGAAATTTCCAATATAAGTGCTCCACAGCAGAGTGTGTGTGACTCTGCTGCATAAATGTTATTACCAGCCAGAGACATCAAAGGCTGGCTTTGGCACATTCCTCTATAAACAGATATTTCTCACTAGAGTATTTGAAGATCCCTCATGTTATAATTAGAACTTTATATTTCTGTGAACTAAAAATAGCTCAAGTATCAATGGATATTTTAGACACGTTTAGGAAAGGAAAATTGTGTCACTGCTTGGAAAATTATGAAAACATCTCCAGTTTCCTGCAGAGTTCTAAGAATTTATCATTCCCACCATTCTCTGTGTGAAGAGAATCCACATATACATTTGTATTCCTCCAGTAACTTTTGATAAGTTGATAAGTGACTGGGAAAACAGAGGTGTAGACTGACATGAGCTCATCCCCAATTGCAGTAGACTGGCAACATGTGAAATAGGTGTTTTGACTGCTTCTACTGAGGGAAAAGCATTGAGCAGAGCTTAGTTTGTTAGCAAATTCAGCCATAATTCATCTGTAATAAATCAGGCTTTGCTGCTTCTACTGCCTTCAGAACAGTTTGCTATATGTTCATTTTTGGGCTCTGTGCCTGCCATAAATTTGGGGCTGTTTTTCCAGCAGTGATAGTGATAAATTGGTATGGCTATGCTGGCTCCCATAAGTGGGACTATAGACATGCTGAACAAACAGAAGTTCACATTTCTTTTTTTTAAAAAACATTACCTATCATGGAATTCATCTGTGGTGAGAGTCCATAAACATGGTTTACTGTTGACGGCAGCTCTATGAAAGAGCTCGCTCAAGAACTTATGCTGCAGGGTGAATTTCAATTAGTAGTATGCTCCAGTTGAATTTATTGGGGTTTTTTGGGTTTGGTTTGGTTTGTTGTTTTTTTTTTCTGATGGTCTAACTTAAACAGTATCAGGATTTTCTGAGCAGCGTGGGACTGGATTGGATCTTCCAGGCTGTCCATCAATGCAAGGACAAATGATTCCAAGAGCAGCCTTTTTCTTTCAAGACTTTTTCTGTTTCAGCTGAAATGACAGAGCTATTTCAAAGAATAAGGAAAAAATAGTGTCCATCATGGTCAGGAACAAGAATGGGGACAGGGTCAGAAATGTATTTCAGAAACAGGCCTCTAGAAAGGACTGGTGCTTCCTATGGGGGCCAGAGGGATTTTGGTGTGCAAGTCTCAGTGTTCAGAAAGCAAAACGAAGGCACACAACACAGGATGGGATTAACAGGGTAGGGGAGAAGAGGGAAACCCAGGAAGTGAACCAGCAGCACCCTGTTGGGATAGGATGAGAGTGAAAACACAATCCAGAGCAGGCTGGCTATTGGAGCAGAGCAGGGAGGGGTTAGGTGCCAGGGCAGGTATAGAAAGAAAAACAGAAAACGATTAACCTGGAATGCAGTGAGAGGGTGAATGGCAGACACAGAAGGGTAAAGAACACCTCACACCCAGAGAAACAGAGGACAGCCTTGCACGTATGTTTCTCTATTGCCAGCAAATACTTGAGAAGCCTCACTACCTGACCACATTTCTTGTCCCTGGCAGAAGCTGGTCCACACAGAATATAGACAGTGGTTACCTTTTAGCCAAGGAGATTATATACCAGGGTAGCCTTGAAAGATGTTGCTTTAGTTCTATACCCACTGATAATAGTTTTGGTGTTCTGGTGAATCTGAGTAGCTGACTTTGTAAACCTAACCTTGTATTCTTCTCATAATACATGTGTGTTAATGGAGATAAATGTTTCAGGGGAAAATGCCAGTGCAGTTGGCACAAATCTCAAACTAAGAGAGACACAAGGTTCTTGCTACCTGTTCCTCTCCCCCTTCTCTACCTACAGCCAGATCAAATGGGTTGTTTTCCTAAATTGGTACAGATTGTGTAGCTGGCAATGCTAACAGATAACAGAAACTCAATGACAGGGGTTTTGTTGCACCTGCTGTTTAAATGCACCAACAAGTCAGTGTCAGAAATACAGCTGTAGTCTTTTCATGCACCACAAATGACTCTTTAAACAGTAAAATATGGGTTTGGCAAAAAAGGAGTAAAAATTAATGTGAAGGCTGCTTATATTTTTATGATGATATTCTGAAGTAAGGCTAGAACACCAGAGCTCTGCATGATGCGGTGAGAAAACTCAGACTGAACCAATTCCAAATATCCTTCTCCAGATCCCTTTACATCCTTTGTCTAGGCTAGCAAAATGCTGTTTGATCTCCCTTCAGGCTAGATTCACAAAGATTGCTACAGCCATCTTTTCCCTTTTTACCCTTTTGACTTGATCATGACTTTCCATTTTTGAAATATTATTTATGTATTATTATTTTTTGTCCTCTTTGTTCCTTTTGTTCTGTGTGCTCTGTCCTTCAAAGACCCACACAATTCTATTCTTCCTTATTTAATCCCTCTCACATGCTTCCAAATGGCCTCTCTCCTCTGCAGCTGTTTCCCAGTCTTTTTTGACACCTTGGATAGGAGTTGGCTCCTATAGTTCCAATGATTTGCAAGATCTTGCAGTGTTTGGGGATCAGACCTGGATGAGCAGAGAAAATGTCTTCAACTGCATAATCTTTTTTTTATGAAGATTTGTTCTAAGGCTTCTTGTGAACTATTTTGATTCAGAAAAAGAAAAACATGGAAACAAAATGGCAACACATATGAGTTCTTACACTGATGTGGAAAGGCTGTGTAACAGCATGATGGAGAAAGATGGGAGTCCTGGGATCCTTACAGACATTACCTTGCCTGGAATGTGTCTTCTAAGGTTTGTTTATCACTGGCATGAACTACATTTTAATTGTTTTAAGGGACCAGCTTCACAGGCATCCCACTGGCAGTGTAGAAGGGGTGCACCTAAGTGAGTGGACTGGATCTCAATGTTTTTGCCACAGGTCATATCATACCCAATCGATTCCCTTTGGCTGCATGATTCCTCAGGGAAGACAAATGTTGCTGGAATTACAGCAAGCTGAGTTCCCCAGACACACATGCTTTCAAAGTGTGCCTGCTTCTACCAAATGAAAAAGCTTTGATTAATAGGAATAGCAATAGACTTTAAGGTGCACTTTATTTCATTGATGAACTTGGAGGTGTCTCCTGCAGTAAGGGGTTTGTAAACTGTAATCGTTAACATCGCTTATTCAGGATTTACAAGTGAGACTTACA
The DNA here is from genome assembly GCA_013399075.1 of Chloroceryle aenea. Classification (NCBI taxonomy): domain Eukaryota; kingdom Metazoa; phylum Chordata; class Aves; order Coraciiformes; family Cerylidae; genus Chloroceryle; species Chloroceryle aenea. Next base: position 71,303 of record VWZY01010238.1, read on the forward strand.
AGCAAGCCTATTTTTTTTTTCCTGGCTGCTGCAGGGATAAATAACTGATGTTGATCAGGGCCTCTGTGGGGGAAAAAAAAAAAAGAAAGGAGTGTGGGTTTTATAACCAGCGAGGCATTTTTCTGAGGTGCCTGTAAAAGTATGTGGTGTGATGTGACTGTTTTATAAAAGATGGGAGGGTGATGTGTGGGCTCCATTACATAATATTATCTCAGAGCTTACCCAGCAGAGGGGCACAAGGGAAAAAGGATATCATGGAAATCAATTCACATCGTACACCCCTTAGAAAATGCAGAAATTAAAGTGTTTGTTCAAAAACTCCTCTGTAACAGGATTAACTGCGAAGGAAATTAAAAATTATGTAAGAAAAAAAAAGCTGAAGAGATAATCCAGGATGATCCAAAGGATTTTGCAGATGTCTCTGTACTGTTAACAATCTTGTCATTAAATCTAGCGATTTAATGAGATACATTCTCCACTCAGACCATTAGATACAGCAACATGTGCACACTTTTTCCTTTGACATAGATCTAAGCATGATCCACTTGTTTCAGTGTCTCATGTCATGCATTAGTATGTGTATATTTAGGAGTCTACTGTTGAAGGCAGTCTATCTGTGTTGACTGAAAAGCCAAGGATGTGGTTCATAAACCATTACTTTCAGGGATGTCTTTAAGTGCTTCAAATGCTGCTTTGTGCTCACAGTGATGTATAGCACTGGCATGTATCTGCAGTTTCATCTCTCTGTTGGTGTTGTCAGAAATGTTGATAGATTCTACTTCTTTTATTGGCTGAAAAGCAATGTAATAGTAAATAAGGATAAAATGAGCCAGTTGTCTTCACGAGAAAAAAACCTCTAGAAAGGCTGCTGTCATTTTCTTGATGGTCAGGTTGTGCCTGATGAATTTGCATTTATAACCTTGTGGAGTTATGTGGCTGCATGATTGTAGTGAAGATAATTTGGGTACATCTTCATGTCGTGGGTCTCACAAGAAGCAGCATGTGACAAGAACTGGTTTGTTGGGGTTTTTTTATCTTGTGCTCTGTTACAGTTAGTCTGAGGTGATAGGAATGTGTTACAAAAGCCAGTGAGTGATTGCTGCCCTTCCTGCTCCTGTCCTTTACTTGTTTTTTATTACCACCTGCTCCTGGAGTTTTCTTGACGCAACTTCAGTGTTATCCTTATCATCTCTCCTTGAAGTTTGTTGTTCCAGTAAATCTCTTCTTGCCATGAATAATCCCCACTTTCTTCTTAAAAATACTAATTTCTGCTTCACTTTGGGCTTGTCTTGCTTCAGCCAGTCCTCTTTGTAACACAGCCCATGTCTCTTCCTCTGAATGTGAAACATGTACAGATCAGCTCAATGTTTTATAATGCCCTCATTACTGTACTCCCAGGTTACTGGGTTATAACAGCATGCCAGAGGGTCAGTGAACCTTTTAAGTAAAATGAGGAGACGTATCTTTATGAGACCTAATTAGAAGGTGAAGTTAATAAAGTCAGAAGGGAGGAAAAAAGACAGTAAGAAAGTCAGATACCTTCAAAAGCTGTCAAAGGAAATAATCTACTGAGGTCTTTCTTAGTACTAGTTGGGTTTTCCAGGAGGTACAGTGTAGGGATTTTTGTGAAACCTTGGTGAGAGCTGGAAGTTCCCAAGTGGCAGTTCTCTGGGGAAGCCAAGGTTCTTCACATGTATGTCCCTGTGACATCTCCCAACAGGAGAGACAGCAGGAGCCAGAGGAGCATCAAGAAGGTCGAATGGCTGATTGCATGGTGTTGGTAGGCTAAGCAGAGGTTGGTAAAGTCTGTTTGCTGACACCTTTGCTGTTAATGCTACCTGGGAGCCATATACCAGAGGAGGGCAGCCTCTCTAATGACATGTCTGTGTTGGAGAGCTGGCAGTAGAAACAGCTTCTAGGTAGGGCAAATAAACCCAGAAAGTTTCTGTTGGAGAGAGCATAGAGGCTGTTAGACCATAGACTTTCACTGATGCCATCCATATGCAGTGGGTTCCCTACATTTTTAAGGGTCTTTCTATTGGGATAAATTATTATCCCACTTATTATTATCCCAATTATTATCCCAAGCACTGGGGAAAATATTTGCTTCAAGACTGAGTATTTCTGAATCATTTAATTACAGTGGTGTTTTAGGAATTTTTCATGGAATAGAAATATATGTTGTATTCTCCCATGCAGCCTTGGGCAGAAAAAATCAAGATGAGTTTGGAATGGTGTTTGTTGACACCACTGAATTGTCTGTGAAAAAGAAATTGCACTGAACCAGTTTCCTTCAGTATTAGTGATTCAGTACTAAGAATAGAAATCTATTATTCTTATTATTCTATATTTGTCTTCATCACTAGAATTTATATAAGCAGGTCCCTGTGTCTGGGTGTGGAAACATACTGAATTCTGTGTGAACTAAGTATTGGGATGGGTTTTTTTCCCCACAAAGAGTAGGAGAAACTTCTGCAAGCATTTCAGTCTTGAATCCTGTGCGTGACTGAACTCTTTCTCATGGAGCTGAAGCACCTCCTGTGAGATGACACAGCCTGGCAGAGCAGCAAGCACAGCCAGTGGGAATGACTGTTTACAGAAACTTAAGATAGATCTAGATTTACAAGATTCATCCTTTAGCAAGATACTGGAGATGCCCACATTACCCATTTTATGACAAAGCAAAGGACCCAGTGTCATTGTTCTGTTTTCCAGTTGTTGGTATAGCTCCACTAAAATTACTTGAATAAGGTTTGTAAAGAGATTAGAAGTTGAACTTCCACATACAGGAGAATACTGTATAATAGTTTGTATATTCAGTGAATTGTCTAAATTAATTAAAGCACCAAATTTGACCTCTCAGATGAAAAAGATGCTCTTTTGAAGTTATTTGGGAATTCGGACTTGTAGCTTCAGCCCATAAATAAGGTTGTCCTTTAGTAAGCATGATTTGTCCAGGGAAAATTTGTAGGCAGGCTGGGAATTGAGTTTACCTGGAGGGCCAGTTTGTTGTTTTAGCAGAAAATACCAAGGATATTGCAATTACATGGTTAGAGGAATAAGATGAAATCAAAAAGATTTCTAATTCATGAAGGTCATATCAAACATAGATAACCAGCCTAAATCTTCCTGAGTCATGCTAGGAAAAGAAATCTTACTCCGTTCCACAATTCTGCTTTTCCAAATTGCAGACAAGTTATCTGTCCCTGAGTCAAATGGCTAAATGGCTCTAACAAAGTGTGGGCTGATGGTCTGAAATCAAAATCAATTCCACTGGTTAATTATCAGTTAATCAGTAACAGTTCTTTCAAAAGTGCACTAATGAAGTTGCTCTGATTAGAAATATATGAATATTGCATCCCTGGGATTTCCAAAGTGCCAGATCTTTCCATCCCCTTAGTCATACTCCTTTAAATTCCCTTGATAAGGTTACTCAAGGCATTTTACTGAAATGTGCCCTCTATTTCAAGCTAGAGGCAAATTAGTGCCAAATTATATTTTTCCTTTGTGCACAGCTGATGGATAATATTTTTAAAATATCATATCGAAAAGGCTCTCATTGTTACCACTAATCTCTTTTTTTTTTGATAAACAGAATCCTCACATTTCTTTTAATGTTTTATTTTCAGGCAATGCATGCTATTGAAATGCATGAGAGGAAATTAAATGCCTGTGATTTAGTAAAATGCTCACTTAAGGAACCAGTGGTTTAGCATTTTGTAACAATTAGAATGTTTCTGGGTTTCAATCAAAGCAGTCTATGTTTGTTCCATACACCTGGATTTTTGTTAAGATTAATGTATCTCATTCTCCCTTTTGAGATTGGCTCAATACTTGGGTAATTTAAATTTTCTTTCTTTTTCCTTTTATTTTGGCATACCTTCTCCAAGATCCAGCAAAGAGGAAAGCATTACATGCAGCATTAGGGCATTCCTTAGAAAGATTCCTTCCACATGACTCCTCAGACTGACCACTGAGGCCCCACACACTCCAGAACTGTCTTCTCCCTGGGAAACAGGACCCATGGGAGTCCCAATGGACTACTGGTCCCATAAACTGAGCTGGAGTTTCACTGGCAGATTGGTTGATGTCAGCTTGGTCTGAGTCTGTATGGTGGTNGTACTTTTCAGATGTAGGCAGACAATTTACAATCTATTTATTAGCAATCAGTCTATTTTAACCCCAATCTCTGCTAATACATTCAGTGAAGACAAGTTTACATCATTTCTGCCAAGAGATTTTGTATTGGACAGAGGATAATGTTAAACTTCATAGATGCCAGTGGTGATTTCCAATGGGAATTTACTAGATTGGCTTGATTTTGTATTTTTGAAACTCTCACTGTGGCAGTGCCAGGATGTATATGGCAGGTTTGGAAAAGCAAAAGGCTCAGTGGGGATTTCAGTGTTCCCTGCTTAATGGTTTTGTTAACAAAAAATAAAGCAAAGACACCAATCAGGGATGAGGTTGGAGAGCTTCAAGGAGTCTCCCAGGAGACATCCATGGTGGGGATGATCTGAGTTGGCGTGTTCCCCATGGCAATGTAAAACCCCTGGAAGTCCTGCTGCTGCCCATGGTGCCTGTGAGTGCAGATGTGGAGGGCTACGGGGCAGATCTGGAGGCAGGCAGAGGAGGAGGGTGAAAAGAAAGCACTCCTTTTCCAGCTTTAAGGTACACTGAATGGAAAATAGGCACAGCTGAAGGAGGCAGAAGTAACAAATTCTCACCTCCAGAAGGAAGTGTGTGGTACAAGTACTAACCAAGTAGGAGAGAGTCCTAGGCTCTCATGCCTGTCCCCAGGATTATATTGCCTCTTGTTTCTTTGTTTGTTTGCTTG
>VWZY01010238.1:76599-93434 GCA_013399075.1 Chloroceryle aenea
GTGGAAAATTCTCCCTTCTCTCTATCTTCCCCAAAAGTGAAATAGCAAAATAATAGTTATTGAGCAATCTTTAGATTATACTATGAATAAGCATAGTTCAAAAAAACAATTGACTTTTGTTATCACTGCCAGAGCACAAGTGAGGCTGAAATACAGCATTAAGTTACTTGGCTAAAACCACATAAAAGCCCATAGGGCAACTGTTGTGCCCACACATCTTGAAGGTCTTCCTGGCACAAACCCTTAGTTTTGTCTAAGAGTTGAAATTCATGTGATGGTACTTCCAGTATGATGCATGGAAAATCATTTTATAGTTGTACAGTCTCTACTTTGAGAGAGAGAAAAAAAAATTAACTAGAACAATAAAACACTTTTTTTTTCCTCCTCTCCTCTCCTCTCCTCTCCNCCCATGGTGCCTGTGAGTGCAGATGTGGAGGGCTACGGGGCAGATCTGGAGGCAGGCAGAGGAGGAGGGTGAAAAGAAAGCACTCCTTTTCCAGCTTTAAGGTACACTGAATGGAAAATAGGCACAGCTGAAGGAGGCAGAAGTAACAAATTCTCACCTCCAGAAGGAAGTGTGTGGTACAAGTACTAACCAAGTAGGAGAGAGTCCTAGGCTCTCATGCCTGTCCCCAGGATTATATTGCCTCTTGTTTCTTTGTTTGTTTGCTTGCTTGGTTGGTTGTTGGATTACAATCCATAATGACTCTTTGGTCTAAACCACAAAGCCAGTTTAAGGGGCAGATGCAGATTTCCATCTCTCAGGAATGTGCCCTAACCATCAGACTCTTAACTATCCACGTGAACAAACCCATGGAATGACTGAGCACAGAGCATTTACAGGACAGATCTGTCATCCACAGGCTTCAAGAGTTTTAAGTATATTCCAGAATAAGCCACTAAAAATTCTTTTTGTGCATTCCTTACATTTAAATTGTCCTTGTGATAACCATGGCAACCACTATAGTTAAAAAAACTCAAGTGGAGAAAATGCACACTTGTTTTAAATTAATGGATGGAAACTAGAATAGGAAAATGTGGCTAAAAGAGCCTAAAGCAAGTAACTGTTACTGCTCATTTTCACTTTGGTTTTTAATAGAATCTTCTTTCTTCATTGATTTTTATTTATAACTATATATTTCTGTATGTTCTAGCTTCTTTTCTGCTATTATGTCAGAATACTAGAGTCAGTTTTGTAGTCTGCTTTCTTCAACAGAAAAATCCAGATATAGTCTAATAAAGATGCTCCAATTTCTGATCTGATTCATATGCAAGAGCCCAGACTCTGAAGGCTACAGAAGTAGATAAAGATAATTCCATATGGCTTTGAAGGGGTGAAGGAGCAGAGGGGTGCCTACATATCTTTCAGGAGCTAGTCCTAGCACAAAGAAACTTCAAGCAATTGTAAGGAGATTTATGCTTTAATGGAATAGGTTTTAAAGGTTTCTAGAGACCTGCCAAGGTACACACTGAGGAGTGTGTATCAAATCAAGTAAGCAGGCAAGTACCTAACTTGTGTAATTTCTGTAGAAGTTAGGCACTTGCCACATTGAGCCAAGCTAATAAATCTCCTTTCCTTTCTCTGTGCCTTGAGACATGCCTGTGTACTTAAGAGTTTCAGCCTTAAACATTAATATCACCTATGGACAACAACATTTGATCATGATTGCAAACTCTAGCCATCCTGCATAGTATTTTCCATGGAAATGATTGATAAAATTAGGGGCAAAACCATGGCTTTGTCCCTCAGGTTAAAATACCTTGCATAGCTGTAGATGTAAGATACAATTTAGGATTATTTCAACGCAGATGACTCACTAGAAATTCATGCCAGTGACTATGGAGTAGTGAGGGATAAGTCTAGTTGTTCTGGCAAGACCTCACAAATGCTGTTCTGCAAGAAGGAGCTTTTCTCCCCAGAAAGTCTTTTAACTGCATCTGGTTGAGAGGAAATCACAGCCAACACTTGGAGGTGAGATTACAGTTTGTGCATCTCTGAGTCCCCTAAGAGAGGCACCAGCAAAGGCTGGAGGGTAGGCAAAAATTGAGAAGCAGTAGAGCTGAATTGAAATACTTTACCAGCAGGCTGTCTTTAAAATATTCAAGGTTTTCTGTCATTAAAATTTTCCTACTTCTAATTAGAATTGGATGGCCAAGCTCTGTAAGAATGATTTTGGTATAAAAAGCTGTTTCTCCATCTGCATGCTCCCACATGGGAATTGCATAAGTCTCCATACTCTTATGTGGTCTGGGCTCACCAGAAGAGACAATAAGATCATTTGACTTCTGAATAGAGCAGAGTACCATGAAGGAGAAATACAGTATGGGGATGAACTGGCATTTAAATATTGTTTGAGGAATATTCAATAAACCAGAGTGAGTCTATTTTTGTTTTTCAACTTGGGAAATACTCTGTCAACACAAAGCCTTTCAACACTCTTGATATTTTTATTTCTCAGTATTTCAGCAACAATAAAATACATTCTTTTCACTGCAGTGTTAAAGAAAAAAGGCAGATTTAAATATGCTCCAGGATAATGAATCTAATATTACAAAATCCCTAATCACTGAAGAAAAAAAGACCCCTTCCTCAACCAGGCCATGCGTAGGAAGTGTCTCCTGTTCTAGGATTCTGGTCTTCTGTGAAGGGAGACTTCTGAGCAAGTGGCTCAGTGGCCCCAGCTGGGACCACATCAGTTCAGGCTTGATAGTAGCAATGCTTTCTCTGCAAATGAAGCCTAGGAATTTTGTTCTTGGATAGATGCATGAAGAAAACATTGCTAACTCTTGTGATTTTTGGTTGAAATATCTCATAAAACATAAGGGCACATGAAGTATACCATTAATCCAGACACTGGAGTAAGAATATAAACCAGATGAAGAATCAGCCTTTCATTTTTTTGGTAAGACTTTAGCTTTGCCACAAGTATTTCAAGAGAAATGTTTGAGAGAATTTTTTTATCATAGTTTACCTGAAAAGTCTACTTGCAAATTCAGGATACTGGCATCCAGAGATGCAGGGGTTTCATATAAATAGTTTTAATCTTTTTTTCAGGTAATGAATAGACTCCAAAAAAAAAAAAAGCAAATTATTTTTATAAATTATAAATATAGAAGAGGCTAAATGCATGGATTATACTCCCTAGAAATTGTCCAGCTATCCAGCACTATATCTTCCTTTCCATTTGTCAGTGATGGCGAAAATTGCTCCATTGAAACTCTTGCCAAAGAGTTTCACCAGGAGTGAGGTTAAAGCAAGTCACTAAAAGGAAGGTGAAACAGCCCCTCTTTTATATCTGTTTCTCTGCAGCAGAATTACATTTCAGTAAAATTGTTTAGCATGTTTTTTATATATCACTGATTTGGGGGCCTGTTGAATATTTACATGGGAAATACTCTGCTAAGTAGTTTCTTGCAATTGCAAACAGCAGGGAAACATAGTTATTATAAACTGATAAAATATTGGTATTTTTCCTGCAAAGTAACTAGTAGCTATTATTAGCACTGCTTAGAATTAATTTAATTTACTTTGCTTTCAATTAGGGTTGTGCGTACAGAAAAGTTTGCTCTGGGTTTTGCTGCTAGCTGAAAAAAGCAGAGTGAGAATACAGCAATTCAATGCAGTATTTATGGAAAAAAACATCAGATATTACTGCTGGAGCTAGAAAAACTGCCTGTGGTTAAAGTTGCTTAATATTTGCCATTAGCCTTATTTTCATTGGTTTATCGCTGCACGGAACTGCTCAAGATGAAATTTGCCATGCTTGTCTCTGCCTTAGGTAGGGTTTTCTTGAAATATTTCGACAATAATTCCTCAGCTGTTTCCAAGAATGAATTTAGGAAGAATAAGTAACGTTTAAATGGTTTCTTCTTCTCTTGGGCAGTGTGCTGAAGTCTTACAAAGGGCTGACATTCGAGCTGTGTTGCCTCTAGGGAAATGCTGCTCTTTACATTATGCCAGGGGAGTCCATTCTAACCTATCTGCCTCTCTGGAGGTCACATCAGCATCTATAGGGTCTGGGGTGAGGAATGAACCTCAGCAGGACCAAATGGACAAAAGGTGTGGACCCAACTGCCACTGGAAATTCAGATTTAGTTATATAGAGGGGGGCTGGCAGGAGAAAAGGAGGGAAGCCAGGGCAATCTTCCCTTACTCCCCTGTAGAGGCAGAGCAGTAGAGAACTCCATCCATCTGGCATGTATCCAAGGTAGTCACCAAGGTGGCTTCCCGGCCAAGGTGGCACATGGTGCCCACTTGGGATCATGGTTAGTGACAGAAGATTGCTTTAACAAATCGACCGAACCAAAGAGCATGGAAATCCTTCAGCACACTGATTTCACCTGCTGCATTAGCAGCATCAGCTCAGTCCCACAGGCAGTCACTGGCTTCTCAGGATTGGTGCCACAGCCCTCACGCCAGGATGCCCATCACTTGGAGTGTGTCATTAGCCCTGGAAATCATTGGTATTCAGACCCATTAATTGGCATCCTCCTTGAAAGCTGCTGCTACCCATTCACCTGTCATTCCTGGCAAGACTCCCCTCAGCAGCAAGAAGCTATTTTTGACCCCTCTCTGCTCCTGGCACACAGCCTGCCACACAGAGGTTTGACATTAGAGCCTCCTGGCTTCTGCTCCTGCCCTAGGACCATTCCTTGAATGACATCCCAGGATCATGATGGAGGAGACATTTTTTAGTATCTCTTCTCTGACCATTTATTGTAGCCAGTGGGTACACTGTAGTGGGCCAAGAGCTGGCTAAATGATCAGTCTCTGAAAAACACTTGATCAGGTCCAGTTTTTAGAGCCTCTCTCAACCATCTCTAACAAGCACATTCCTCTGTGTCTTGGCTCTTTCTGCAGGCTGCATAAAGCTGAAATGTCATGTGGGACTGAGCACAGTGTTAAGGCAAAGTAAGTGAAGTGCACAGGAGCAGTCCAGAAAAGGACCTTCCACTGCTTTTTGCTACTGCTGGTGACATTAGAAGCTTTTTATCTCTCTCTCAAGCAATGGAGGACTCCTAGGTTTTTGACAGATGGATAATGCTACAGACACCTAGCTCTGACATGGTTTGGAATGTCACCTGATGCCACTGTTACTCCATTAAGACCATTGCCTTTCAGAATATATTTGTCAAGGCTGTGTTTGTACTGGAGTTGTTTATAACCTTTCCAGCATGCAGAAAAATAAAACCCAAACAACTCATGAATTCAGAGTCAGCTAGCAACTAGTTGTGTAAATCACTGGCAAGGCATGAGCTGTTTCTCCTGGCTAGTGTTTTGTCCACCCCACCTGTAATGACAATGACCAGTTTGTCTTATTAGACCAGGAATCATCCTAACTGCTAACTCTTCATGTGACATCTTGGGACTTGGTGTTATTTAATTTCCATAAAAGTACTTCTTTCCTTTGCAGCACAGACAAGGAATGTTCTTTGTCTAATAACTAATTCACATTTGCTTTAAATAATCTCTCTTTTTTTTTAATTTATCTAATTACTTTCAGCAAAAGATTGATCATATTACCAATCCTCAGAGTTCAGGCTACTTGTACAATTAAAAGTGATATTTCTGCAATTAAACTGACTCTAAAAGGTGGTCTAGTGTGTTTTTCTTTTTATTATTCATATTTCCTTCTCTGAAGAGTTTTCTTGTCTGTGATCAAGAAGAATCTGACTAATTTTTCTCCAGCTGTTTGCTATGTAACTGACCCATGTCCATTCTGTCACAGAGTCACAAAGCCCAACAGGGATTATTATCCTTATTTTAGGGGCTTCAGGGGGAACATGCTTCCTCCACCTCACCTGCAGACAGTCATCTGCAGCTCGGAGCATGGCAGCAAATGCCATGTGAAATCCCCTGGGTCTGGGATGATGACCCCAACCAGCACCTCTTTTCATCGTCCTAGCACCTGGGCAGACATTTGGACTTATGTGGTTGAAATGCTGTTGTTTTTCTGGTTGATGAGAATAATTCATTGTTGTCCTTATATCATGGGTGTAGATGAGAAGATCTATTTTTGCTGCACTGGATACTGAAGGCTAAACCGATCTGGCTTTACAACCAGTTGGAAAAGAACAGAGAGATTTAGCAACTGCCTGAGGGTGTGGGAGTCCCCTTGTAGTATCCCACGTGCAGATTTCTACCTCTTCCTGGAAAACAAAGGAACAAAACCAAAACAAACCAAACAACCCACACGAAAACACACAAACAAACAACAAAATAAAGGAACAAAAAACTTCAGAAAGATGAGTTCACTTCACAGTTACCTTAATTGTGCCTTCAGTATTAATATATCCCTCAAGTGAAATTTTCACCAGCTTCTTGCATTACACAGGTAAAATAGTTTGCTAATCATATGCCAGTTCAGATGATTTCTGTTTGGTAGTGTTTCATATTAGCATGGTCTGATTATTGCTAGAATTTATTTCAAACTGTATCTGCATGTTCAGCAGGTGATAATCAGTTGTGGTTTTCTTTGTCCCATGAGAGACAATGACCTTATCCCTTCTTTCCTTGCTAAAATCCTGCTCTGCTCCCCAGGTACTAATTGCTTTTCCTTTCAGATTTGTCTAATTGATTGATGGAATTAAACTAAACTCAGAGTAATTGCTCTCAACCTTTATATAGCAACTGTGTTGCTTCTATTTCCGACCTGAAGAGGAGCCAGTGTTCCCAAAGGAAAGGCTGTTGTGCCAAAAGCCTGTCTGCTTTTCCCAAGGAATAGTTTTGCCTGGCTGTACATACACTCTCAGACCATTGCAGTTACAACACTACCACTCTAGAGTCTCTATCATTCTAGACAGAATCTACTTCATATCGATCTGTACTAAGAAAAATATTTTTGGAAGATTGCTGTCTCCTGGATGCTGGTCAAAACTGCCTGTGTCCCATCAGTATCCTTCAGCACAACGTCCAAGCTTCAAAAAGCACTCATATATAAAGTCAACACACATGACTATATTATGTTCATAGCATCAGTCTAATTATTAAAGACAGCAACAGTTTAATATTAAAACAGCTCTATCTTTTTATGCTTTAAAGGCAGTCTGCCTCCAGAAAGTGATGGAAGATTTCACTGTGTGCTTTTTGCAGGGGCTTGGTTCAGCTTCACCTGCCTGTGTAACGTGCCCTTTAGAGCTGTTTAATTTATTTCTTGTAGCACAGTGGCTGTATTGCAGATAGCACTGAGATAATACTTCAATAATCAAAATTATGAGCTTTCTTAAGTCATGCTATTTCACTTTATTGCATGAAGATGCCCTTCACATTACAAGCTCACAGATACTTCTAGTATCTGAATCATACAGGGAGATGTTACCTTGGGAATCTCAATTATCCAGATTCAGGAGAGGCTTAAAATATTTAAGGAAATGAGAAGGAGAAAAATATATGATATTCCAGTATTGCTTGTTATGCACAGGATTCAAACCTTGATGTCCATCACTCACTATTTAGTGTTTAGAAGGGAGACAGCCTCTCTTGGGCCCTCCTCTAAATAAATGGGTATTTCCTTCTGTAAGCTGCTTCCTCCAAGGTCAGAACTGTAGTCCTCAGTTTTATGATATGAGGGGTTTGTATTTCAGTTTGGGGAGGGAAGAAAAAAACAAACCAAAAGAACAGATATCTTTATTGGCACACTCGAGAAGAGAGGGGAAATAATTCCAGAAAGATTGCAAAAGCTCAGACACCTTAATAAACTAAGATTGGAAACCCCCTTCAGTTGGCACTGAAAATTAAAGCTTAAAAGTCAAATACAGCTATTAGCTGCACCGTTTGACTTTACTGATGTATATCTGCTTTGAGGTGGTGAAGTCAAGAGCAGAATTGGCTGTACTTGTCTTTAACTTAATTTCCTTAAAGGATTAAAGATAATTTAGTCTTAGATGTTGGGGCTGTTTTAAAAGCTGTGTCACCTATCTTAATTTAAACAATCTGTGTATGCCCTTTGAGAGCCCTTCTAATTATAGATGTCAAGGTGCCCTTGAGCCTGACTCAAGTGCTGTTATCTCGTTCAATATATTGTACATTACAGATGATTGTTTTATCTTTCCATCCAAAAGCACATTTTCAGGTTTTGGTCACAGGTTAACATTAATTACATTACATATCCTATAGATGAAGGTTCTATAAGCTCCTAAAAAGACAGGCATAATTCATTTACAAGTCCACATGCAATCAATTTGCTACTTGTAGAAAAAACTGTATTCACCTGAGCATGGACTTCATGAGAACCTTTTGCTCACAGTGATGGTTTGTACTTGCTAAACTGACTGCATGAATGTCTTACCTGAAGAGATCTTAGCTGCATACTTCTTTGACATGATAGTTTAAACAAACAGTTCATGGTGGTGATTATTTTCTCTGTGTTTTAGAGTATGTAATCCTGTAAGTGCAGAAATCGTTAGGCTTTCTAGCACAAATGATACCCTTTCAGTCTGAAATAGAAACAGAAATCTTTCAGCTAAGCCGGGTGGAGAACATTTATTCTAAGTTTAACTTAATTATGTTGTTCAGTTAATTAATAACTGCTGGATTCCTGGAGCATATAGGTGACCTCCCGATCATCAGGACTGAAAATGTGGTTTCACTCATTGACTTCAACATTAAGCCATTAATCACCACTCTTTTCTCTTATACCACCACCTGCCTTCTAGACACGGCAATGAAAATAAGCAAAAATAACCTGGCAATTATCAAGCTCCCCTGGGCTGCCACAATTACTTCCACAAATCAGCCATCAAATACAACTCACCAAGAAATCAGTGGTGTAGAGCCAGGCACTCAGGTGCTGTTGGGATTGCTCTTCACAGAGCACTTGTGGCCCTCAGCTCACCAATGAAGAGACCTCTGCCTAGGGAAGACTCTCTCTGGGGTAAGAAAGGATGCTATTTTTTTCAACATTATATTATTATTAATAATAATTATTATTATTATTCATGTACTGCTTCCTGCACATTTTCCTCCCTTGTATTCTTGGACCATCCCAGCTTTATAGCTGACACTGTTACTACTCATTTAACCTGTCAGTATTTTACCAAGTTCTTCAACTATGGATAGCATGGTAAATTGTGCTGATGGAATTTATTGTTCATGAAATATGCTTTTTCATTTCTAATTTGTGTGTATTTTCTGTGCTTGTAAATACTATCTCCAAGAAAATATAGCAAGATTTTAAATGAAGAAATGTGGAATTCCTCAGGATGTTTTACATCTTATTTATCTGTTCCACAGAGATAGCATTTATGCATAGTGCTATTTTAAACAATATTAGTTACTTTTTTAATTTGATTTTAGCAGTTTTGAAAAATAACAGACTCTTGAAAATAGAATTGTACAAAGCTTCAGTGCAGGTCACCTTCTTAAGCCATTGAGAGATTATATCCAATGAATTAATTGCAACTACTTGGAGATGACAGAAATCTTACATATGGGGAACAACACTGTATTGTACAAGAGTATTTTAGGGATGACATAACACTGATACCTGCACTGGCTGATCTCCTAGACTCTCTTTCCCAAGTGAAGCTTGGTAGCAGGTATGGTAAGACATGGATGAGAACACCAAAGGCAATTCCTTCCACATGCTCTGTTTGACCACAGATTGAACTGAATATGGAGAATAAAACCTTCACAAAAAAGTTCCTTGTGTTTTCCCAAGAAAGTGCCTCATCTGAATCCTGGTGGACCACCTTTGTAAGCATAAATTAACACCATAGTTCTCAAAATTTCCTGTATTATTAAAGTAATTATCTATTCCACATGCATTAATTCTGCAAAGAGGTATAAGTTTCATCTGCTGTGGCCACCAAACTCACAGGCCTGTTACAAAAACATAACAACATACAAATGAGTAATTTCAGTTTCATATCAGATCATGTGTACTGTTTAACAAATTGCATCATCACTGCATCTATACCTTGACCAGTTAATTTTGGGTTTGTTTCTGATTTGTCAGACATAATGTCACCTAGCACTGACATATTACAAAATTAAATTCCACTTCTCAAATATTTCAGTGCCTTTCTCTAGCTGCTGTTGTCTGCTATCACCCAGGGCATGCAGGTTGTGCCATTACTGAGCTTGGAATTGATAACAAGGTGAACTGCCAAGTCTTCCAGGCTTTCTCCCATCTCTGCCTTATGATTTGCTCATCGATATTTCTGATCATAGACTCATTTAGGAGTCTATGAAAATTAAAAAAAGAAATAATAATTACATTATCATTATGTTCTCTAGACTATTGTGGCATAAGAAGGAAATGTAGGTGTTTATTTGGAAGATGAGTGTCAGCCAGCATCCAAGATCTAAATCTTTTTGTCAAATTTTGATCAATTAAATTCTTAAAAGTACAAATTTTTGTATTTTGGTTGAGAAGAAAAAGAACTTCTCTGTATTGGCAGTTAACAATGTAAAGAATGAAGGAATGTTAACTGAAATACTTAGTCACAGAGATTTTATTGGCAATTAATCAGGTGTGTTAATGACTAAAAATAATCCTGCAGGAGTAGACGGCACAAACACACCATACACTTGTTTTTAATTCTCAAGCATGTTAGATTTGCATCAATGCCATATTGCTCTAAGCTCATCCTCACAACAGTCAGTTTTCTAGCTTTCCACACTTTGACAGCTAGTTGAGAATCACAGAGGTGATAACATTAAAACAATTAAAGTATTGCAGTTGAGGAAGAAGAAACAAGTTCTTGTAACTATTCTACTGTGTTAAATTCAGCCACTTCAAGTCCTAAAGAACTAATGAAGTCAAGGTGAAGCTATAAATACACTTTTTCCTCTTATTCCATGCTGTTACTTATTACTGTATTTAGTCCATTGTTATTCTTTTTGTATGGTATTCCTGCCAGTCACTGGCCATGTAGTCTTATCAAAGGGCACACTGTACCCTTCTCTAGCAGGCATATTGGGAAGCCAGTGAGAAGAGCCAGGCTCCTGATGTCTCTGGACTCCATCAATAGGTTTTCAAAACAATGTGATGAGAATGAGTGAAAATCTGTTCTCCATTGTTCAAGTGCCCGTGGGTCCATCCTAGAGACAAAAACTTGGGAGCTAATAATTTTTGCATTTTTAGACTCTACTTTTAGGTAAACCTTGGAACATTGTTTGTCAAGTGTCTGAAAACAAAGGACCAGAAAGCATAAAGATAGTCTGGAAAGCCCCTAGAAGCACAGTTATAACATGCATCAGCAAGGTGTGCCATGGAAAGCAGTCCCAGGGTTTTGAAGCACTGCAACTACCCCAAAAGGACAGAAATCAGTGTTGGAAGGTGGATCACAAGACCTCAACACATGTAAAGCACTTTTAAAGTTTGAGAGCAGATTAAATCTTCTATAAAAACAACAAAGAAAAGATAATATCTAAAATGAAGATATGCTAATGTGCTCTCACATTTGACAAGAATAAATGCACTTGTCTGTAGGTCATTGGGATTTCTTTCCATCTAAACAGCCCTGACTTTTAACTGTCATGTGCAAAAGAAATCTAATGGTTAGCATGAACCTGAGTTTTCTGCATTCTGTGACAGACTCCTTGATAATTAAATGGCAGGAATTTGAAATGAAAAGAAAAATTGAAGCTGACAAATACATTGAAAGAGAGATATGTAATAATCTCAAGGTAATATCACTCTATTCTACATCCTGCAACCCCTTAATAGATGCTGTTATTCTAGAAATCATGCCCATTATTTTGCAAAACCTGTTAAAAATTCTTAGGCAATGTTATTATGAAGCAGTAGAAGCCATAGGATGGCAGAAGTGAAGCAAACTTTAAAAGGAATGGAATTACTTTCTCCAGGATACTCTAGTTCTCTGCAAGTCTCTTTCCAGCTCCAGCAATTAATCTTTCCATACATTATCATATCACATTTGGGGTCTTTTTTCAGCACTCCTTTGATTTTGTTAAATTAAGAAATATGTCTGGATTAAGAGGAAACATGGTCTAGTAACATCCTTGGAATGACATCATTAACAGGGTTGAAGAGTGAGGCAGTTTGTGAATGATAACTAGGGATTATGCAGAAAGGATTTAAGTAACAAAACTAGGAAAGACATTGTGGGGAAGAGTGAAACAATGATACTATAAGTAGCCTGGATTTCATTGCCATTGCGTAGTCCCTGAAAGATTTCAGTACCATAAAGATAATTCCACTGGATCTTTTTGCATAAAAGCTTTACTAATTTTTCTACAAATTCATACTGGATTTTAATTTTCATTAACTACTTTCACATCACATCTTGAGATCCCAGGTTAAATGCTTTCTTGGAATATCTTAATTAAGAATAATAGTAATGTACTTTCTAAGTACATTCTCTTGGATTTCCAAAGAGATTGAGGCAGTCTCAGAGACAAATGGGTTGCTTTAGACACATATTAAGTTCTCCAGCAGCTAAAACAGTTAAAGACTTTTACTGAGTCTAGTAATTATAGATTTTAGACTGCTACTTACAACCCATTGCCAAAATCTGTACTCCTTGCCACAGGAGAGGGGCCAGAGTATCCCCCACCTTCTTCAGCAGAGCCTAGCTCCATGTGTCAGCTTGGACAGGGAGGAGGCAGGAGGAGTAACACGGCCACCCATGTGATGCTGTAGGCACAGGTGCTTTCATGCCTTCTCTAGCACTGTGCACTGTGGTAGATAAATATGTATCTTGCAGAGTCTGGCATTTTGTTTCTTCCTCTTTCCCTTTTCTCTTCCCCCCACGCTCGCTGTATTTCTTCTTTTCCTCATGCTTTTCTTTTTCTGTCTTTTTTTTTTCTCCTTTTCCCTCTTTTTTCTCTTTTTTTTTTCCCTAGATTTCTTAAGTTGCTGTAAGCATGGGATTCAGTCTGGTTCTTCTTGCCTTAAAGACAGGGAAAACCAGTCATCATCATAGACAAATGATAAACTGAGCTGAAGGTGCATTGATACTCAAAAGGGAAATTTTGCAGCCTTACATATCCACGTAAAACTCTGAGCTAGTTCTGAATTTAGAGTTTAACCTTAAACAGATGCTTAAATCCTACTGAAACATGGATGACCTCAAAACCCACGTAAGGTCAAAACCACACTTAACAGCTTTGCAGAACCAAAATTATCCTGTCATTTACCCAAGATGGGGTAATTCCCAATATCATCTTTATAATTTACATGCTTTAAATGTCTTCTAATACTTACTTTGGCATTTATCCTACTAAGACTTATCTTTTTTCTTGCCAGCCTTTTGTGTTTAAGTTTAGAGAGGAACCTTTGAACAAGCAGTCAGACTATCTGCACACAAAGACTTGATATTGGCCCCATTATCCCTGTCTGGAGACCAGTTACTTCTGGTTAACTGAAGCACTGCTTCCAGAAAGCCACTTAATCCTGAGTTCTGGTTAGGAGATTCATTCCTCTGATGAATGAATCCATCAGTCAAAGCTTGTCATCATGAGAAGTTTGTGCCTTGTTTCTCAGCTGGCTGTGTCTGTCCTCACTATTCATTGACTCTTGATGTGCTATCTTTGCTAGAGTACCCTTTCACCTTACCCCAGGAAGCTCAGGTAATTTCTCAGTCTTCTCTTTGACAAAGATAAACAGATTCTCTCATTTTTTCACTGTGAGAAATCGGACTTTTATTTAAATGTAATTTGATTTAAAGTAACCTAATAATTTTCAATTATTTTAATAATTTCTTTGGCCCCAAATAATATTACTTTATTTTTAAAATGTAGGCATCAGAACTGTAAAATTCCATTTCTCATTTAAGATACTTAAGTCTCTTTCAAAGTTCCTTGTGCTGGGACAGGGGTTCTTTGTCACCTTTCATGGTCTGCATCTCATGTTCCTACACATACAGCTTTTCTTTTGGCTCTGTTAAAATGATTTGGACTCAACTTATTGGCTGTTGAGAGCATTTTGTGTTGGTGCCCTTGCCTCATCACTGTAGACATCATGAGATGCTTTTTTACATGTGGGATTAAACCACCCAAATTGTATAAAGAATGATTTCATATTTGCTCCTAGAACACAAATAGAAATGATGAAGAGTATCACTTAGCACTAATTTGGTAAAAACCACTTAAGAGATGCCCTTGTGGATTGCCCTTTGAGATTTTAAACCAGTTCAGTGTAAAGTTATTGATATTATATAGTGCCAACTTCTCAACTTGTGTGTTTGTGTGAAGATAGCAAATCAAAAATACATCCACTACATCTATTATGTACGCAGAGTACAGCATCAGCCAGCAAGTAACTTCCCTGAAGAATGAAATCAGGTTCATTTTGACAAGTTGTATAGCAATCAAATTATGTCAAGTGACTTTCATGGGTCTGATAGTTATTAATTCATTTTTACATTTCGAAGTCAGGATGACTGTTGTCTACAGCTGCCTGCAACAGGCTGATGGTCAGGTCTGAACATTTCCTGGGGAATTTTATTAAGCATGCTAATGGCCAGTGGTCTCCTTGTCCAGCTCTTTCATGGTGATGGTTACTCAGGGCAGGTAGTTTAAAAGCAGCTGGAAGGTGAAAATAATATACCTTTTTTTTTAGTTCCTGTTGAATACTAAACAGATCACCTTTCTTAATGAATTAGTGAGCTATGCAGCTTTCTTCCAAGAAAAAAAAATAAATTATTTATTAAAAATGGAACTACTTTAATTAGTAGCTGTGCTATCACTCTTCTGTCCCATGACAGGTATATTCAGTATCATTAAGATTCCTTTTGCTCCTAATGTAGTTGTTTTGATTTCATATCACCATTCACACTGTCTCACAATCATACTTTTCCAAAGTTCTTCTCTTTTGACTTCCATTCTCATTTTCCTGTGCTCCAAAAGCTTGGACAGGGTTTAGGCTGACTGCTGTCTATTCCTCCCTCGCTCTTTGCAACATTTGTTGCTTGTCATCTTTGTCTTCATTTGGATACTGAACAAAAAGGAGCTTTTAGCAAAACATGACTTCTTTTCAACTGTACATCCATGGCTTTTTAATCATCTAGTATAAGTTTCTAAAGAGTCCTCTGAGAAACCAGAAAAATGAGACTGCCAGGCAGAAAATAGTCACCACTTCTCTTAATTTCTCTCAGCTTGTGAAAACTAACCTTTATTCTCTGGTTTTCCACATGAATTTAGTCAGATTGTGGTCGCTGATCTCCAGACTTTGCCAGCTTCCCCTCCAGCGACTACATTTCTTTTTTTTTTCTTAAGACAACACAAGGCCTGCAACAGAATTGCTTTGTGTTGGATACAATATTATTGCTGTGAGAATGTACCATCTGCAGCTTTGGGACTGTGCATTTTACTACAGGTTCCCTGGGTGAAATCTACAATCCCTCCAACATACTATTTTTTTCTCCTTCTGCTTTGGGTACAAGTGCTGATAGTAGATAACCATGCTGCTCCCCCACTCACTACACAGTCTCCTGTAGCATCCCCTTTTGCCCATCTCCCCCACCTAGGTTTCCCCTCCTGGGTTTTGTCTGACACATACCAGATGTGGTAATGCTGCATTTCTCTGTGTTGGAGCAGCAAAGTCCACTTTTAGACTAAACTGGCTGGATACCTTGGCATTTTCTGCTGTGACATATCCCAAGCTGAAGTCCTTGGTTAAGTCTGGCTTGCACTATCTCCCCTGGGCAACAAGGTGAAGAGAGATGCTACGTAGCTTTCTTCTTTCTGTTAGTACACCTCCAAGAAACCTGCACCAACTTAGTGTCAAACATTCACAGCATTCAATCACTCAATGAGTCATTTTAAATTGCAGAAAAATCTAGAGATGGGAAATGAAATCAGAGAAAAAGGTAATAGAGAAATGATGCAAATATTTGAACAGAAGCACTGTAAGGGCATTTCTTCACAGCACTGCAAGAATCTGCTGTTACCAATCTACCTGAGGTTTCTACCATTATGCTATTTTAATAACGTAGTATGGTTTGGTTTTTTTTTTTCCCTTTGATGTGCTCTCATTTTTAACTACCTTTTGCTTCCTAATATATTTAGAAAACTTCAATTGAAACCAGCTATGACCCACAGTCCCCACTCAATGTCAAAAATCTGTATGCAGCTGCACCCAATATTTCAGTTTGCATAACTATTTCTGACTTGTTATTAAAGCCACTTCCATAATAAAATTAAATGCAGTTTACATTTAGTAATGTGTCTGTTCACTTGCCTGTAATCAAACTGACAGCTTTTCCTTTAAACAGTCAATCAAGTCTCCAGTTCTTTCTGGCTCTGTTTATTTGATTGGAGTTGATATGTCATAAAACAGAATGGAATATTTTACAAGTTCTGATTGCATACTTTGATTTTCTTTAGGATTGAAGCTTCTTTCATTCATAAAAAACCACCCTGAATTATTTTTAAAAAACCCTGATTTTAATTACACAGTTGATGCTGCAGTTACAAAACCCACAATCTGAATTCTAAATGTTTTTCAACATTTTTCCAGTTTTCTGGATTTATCTGCCAAGCAGATCTCTAAAGACTCCAGAGTCTGCTCTCCTGAAGTCCAGGGTAGTGAGCTTGCTGTGCACACTCCTTGCTGCCCTAAAGGTCTTGAACTCTACCACTTCATGTTCACCAGAGCCAAGACTGCTCTTGAGGTTCACATTCCCCACCAGTACCTTTTCAGTGAGAACAAGGTCTAGCATAGCACCTCACCTTATTGTCTTTATCAGTTGGAGTAGGAAACTATCATCCACACATTCCTGGAACCTCCTGCACAGCTTATGCCCTGCTGCATTGTCCCTCCAACAGATATCATGGTGGTTGAAGTTACCCATGAGGACCAGGGCTTCTGAAAGTGAGGCTCCTCCTAACTGTCTATAGATAGAGGTCCTCATCTGCTTGGTCTTCC
>VWZY01010238.1:94547-111539 GCA_013399075.1 Chloroceryle aenea
TTGAACAGAAGCACTGTAAGGGCATTTCTTCACAGCACTGCAAGAATCTGCTGTTACCAATCTACCTGAGGTTTCTACCATTATGCTATTTTAATAACGTAGTATGGTTTGGTTTTTTTTTTCCCTTTGATGTGCTCTCATTTTTAACTACCTTTTGCTTCCTAATATATTTAGAAAACTTCAATTGAAACCAGCTATGACCCACAGTCCCCACTCAATGTCAAAAATCTGTATGCAGCTGCACCCAATATTTCAGTTTGCATAACTATTTCTGACTTGTTATTAAAGCCACTTCCATAATAAAATTAAATGCAGTTTACATTTAGTAATGTGTCTGTTCACTTGCCTGTAATCAAACTGACAGCTTTTCCTTTAAACAGTCAATCAAGTCTCCAGTTCTTTCTGGCTCTGTTTATTTGATTGGAGTTGATATGTCATAAAACAGAATGGAATATTTTACAAGTTCTGATTGCATACTTTGATTTTCTTTAGGATTGAAGCTTCTTTCATTCATAAAAAAACCACCCTGAATTATTTTTAAAAAACCCTGATTTTAATTACACAGTTGATGCTGCAGTTACAAAACCCACAATCTGAATTCTAAATGTTTTTCAACATTTTTCCAGTTTTCTGGATTTATCTGCCAAGCAGATCTCTAAAGACTCCAGAGTCTGCTCTCCTGAAGTCCAGGGTAGTGAGCTTGCTGTGCACACTCCTTGCTGCCCTAAAGGTCTTGAACTCTACCACTTCATGTTCACCAGAGCCAAGACTGCTCTTGAGGTTCACATTCCCCACCAGTACCTTTTCAGNGGACCAGGGCTTCTGAAAGAGAGGCTCCTCCTATCCTTCTATAGATAGAGGTCCTCATCTGCTTGGTCTTCCCAGTCAGGTAGCCTGTAGCAGACCCTCACTATAATTTCACCTGTCCCTGCCCTCCCCTTAATTCTGACCTCTAAGCTCTTGGACAGGTCCTCACCCACTTCCATGCACTCTAGCTAATCATTGACATAGAGGATNCCTCACCTTATTGTCTTTATCAGTTGGAGTAGGAAACTATCATCCACACATTCCTGGAACCTCCTGCACAGCTTATGCCCTGCTGCATTGTCCCTCCAACAGATATCATGGTGGTTGAAGTTACCCATGAGGACCAGGGCTTCTGAAAGTGAGGCTCCTCCTAACTGTCTATAGATAGAGGTCCTCATCTGCTTGGTCTTCCTAGTCAGGTAGCCTGTAGCAGACCCTCACTATAATTTCACCTGTCCCTGCCCTCCCCTTAATCCTGACCTCTAAGCTCTTGGACAGGTCCTCACCCACTTCCATGCNAATCAGGCCCTCTAAGCGCTTTGACAGGTCCTCACCCACTTCCATGCACTCTAGCTAATCATTGACATAGAGGACGACACCCCTCTTCATCTCCCCTCTCTGTCCATTATGAAGATCCCCTGTCTTTCTATTCCAGCACTGCAGTCATAGGAACCATCCCACCACATCTCCATGGTGCCAATAAGATCATAGCCCTGCACACATTTGCACGGCTCTAACTCCTCCTGTTTATTCCCNACTGGAGTGGGATGGATTAAATTTCCACTCCCTTGGCGACTGTAGTTTAAACCCTCTTCACCAGCTTGGCAAACCAATGACTGAAGATGGTCTTCTCTTCTCTGACATGTGGACTCCATCAGACCTCAGGAGACCATGTTTCTCAAAGGGTCTAAGTAGCCAAAGCCCTGGCTNCCACTGTGTGAAGCTGACTTACTGGTTGTAGTAGCTGGAATTCCTTTGTGCCACTCTTCAGATGCTCTCCTGCTGACCTGTGATCTTTCTCCAGGCTCTGGGAATCTATTGCTGGCACTGGCATCAAACTGACTGGAGTGGGATGGATTAAATTTCCACTCCCTTGGCGACTGTAGTTTAAACCCTCTTCACCAGCTTGGCAAACCAATGACTGAAGATGGTCTTCTCTTCTCTGACATGTGGACTCCATCAGACCTCAGGAGACCATGTTTCTCAAAGGGTCTAAGTAGCCAAAGCCCTGGCTGTGGCACCAGTCCTGTAACCATTTGTTGATCCATTAGATTTGACAAGCCATTTCAATCCCCTTCCTTTTAACTGGGAGGATTGATGAAAAAACTACTTGTGCTCCAGAGTTCCCCACTGCTTCTTTCAAGGCTCTGTCATACTTCTTGATACTCCTCAGACATTATATTTCAGATCAATTCTCAGTTTCAATTTGTAATATTTGGCAGACTGCATGAGCATCAAACATGGCCATATTTTATTCTTTTCATCTTACCCTTTGATCTTTTCACATATTATACATAGACACTTAATGGTCTTACTGCTACAGGCCTCATGGGATCCCATATTCAAAATGTCTCTCTGAAACATGTATTTGAAATAACCATTTGAAAAACTTATGAAAGCAGTATGATTAAATTAACTTCTAATATAACAAGAAAAAAAACTAGGACATGTTTTTCAGTCCTGACTCTTTCTTTGGTGTGTCATTATTTTGTAGTTCCAAGGGACCTAGTTTTATAAAGTCTTTAAAATGTCACTGAGAATCAAAAGTTTGGATTGCAGCATTACCAAGGTATGACTTCTAATAAAGATAAACCAATGCTATACCACACACAGATTGGGAATGCATGTCATTTATAAATCTCTTCAAATATCTGTCTTTAAATGCACAACACAAACATTGAAAAAAGGTGTAGAACCACTTTAGGATATTTATTCCCCATGAGCAGTTTAAATGGGACATATTACCAATAGAAATGGTACCCCCTAGTATACATATTCCTGTCTTTATATGTATATCATCTGTAAAATCAATATCTTTAAAGTCTCCCACAGGGAAGACAGGCACAGTGCTAGAAAACATAAGAAGCATAACTCAGAATTGTATCCTTTCCTTTGAAGTTTCATAAATTAACTTTGTGATTGATGCTTTTTGTCTGGAAGTTTAGCTCTGTACAATTCTCATAAGGTTTAACATGACTAGAAATGATCAAAAAGAAAAAAAAAGAGAATACCCTTTAACCTGCAAAAATGGCTGCATTGATCCCAAGAGATGGAGGTAAGTCCTTCTTACCTAACTTCAGTTGGACACTTGGGCTAAACTAGGGAGCTCTGATCCTTTCTTAGCTAGGGAGATGGACCTCTGTAATTCACTGCCTAGCTTCAGGGTCTATGTGAGGACAGATTAATCACCTTTTCTCCTCCTAGTAGCTACGAAGACAGTCCAGGTCACCACACAGAGTGCATGTATGGTTTTTGCAGGACCACATTTATATAAGAGTAATCTGACCTGGATGTAAAGATTGGTTGGTTATTGTACTATTAATTAACTGTAACTACAGTTTTAGCAGCTCCATAAAAGCAAAAATCTTCTGAATATCTCACTGAGTAAAATAATTAAACTCTATATTTTGGATATAACATTAGTAGAAAGTCACTCTGAAATATCAAGCCTGAGGGGATTCTTATCCCCTGTCCAAGCCTGCTGGATTCTTATAATTCTTCCACATTTTAAGATACTGAAAAAATGAAAATAAAATTGCCATGTACTTTCTCTCTGTACTCTGTAAATGCAACTCATAAATAAAATTACTGCAGACATTAAAAAAGTTCTCTCTAAATTATTAGAATTCAAAAGAACATGATCTATAGACAGAAAAATTTGCAATTCAAAAGGTCAAAAAGAATCGTCACCCATATTAGAAATGAAAAAAAAAAACCTAACCAGAAGAACAGACACTTCTAAATGTATCATCAGTGTTCCAAAACTTTCTGAGAAGAAATCCTGATAATTGTATAGCTTTTGGATATATGGGAAAAAGAAGTCATGCACCAGTTCTGTAACTAAGTACATTTCAGTAGTTGTCCTGCCATTGTAAGATTGCTTAGATGCTAGAAGCAAAATCTAACAGTTTAATTTAGTCAGTTCCTGTTTGTGGAAATTAATATTAAACTGTTTGGGGTAGTTTTTTACATTCATCTTCCGTGGTCTTTTTGCTGGAGCACTTGCAGCCCCTGGCAAGTAAATAAATGAGGTTATAATAAACCAGTCATTGCAAGAGGGGCAAATTTCTGTATCTTGATGATGAAAAAGCTTATTTAAGTCATTTTAGAGGTTTACAAGACTTCCTAGTAAATAGTGCAATCTAGCAATGCACAGGACTCTGAGAGTGTTGATCTTAGAGACTTTAGTAGAGATTTCCATGCCTTTTTCAGTTTCATATGTGCAACCATTTCCATAGGATTGTCTTCAAAAGAAACCCATTCTCTGCAAGACCTGATGGTGATCTTATCCATAGGTTTCCTTCCCTGTCCACCTGGGAGGGCCAAAGTGGTGCCAGGTAGGAAGGAGACAGGAGAGGACCAGCTGACAGCAGCTAAATGCTGTCACAGTCAAGGTGCAAAGTGCAGCTTAACCGGGCAGCTTGGTGCTGCTCACAAGCATGAAGATCATCATGCATTGAGCTTTGCTTTCAGGACTCCCCAAAAGCAAGCAGGTCAGCTGGTGAAAACTTGTGGTGACTGGTGGCAGTGCCTCTACTCTACCTCACTTGAGTCACACTGTTTTTTTACATCAAACATAAATAATACTCTTGAATCATGGTCAGCAGGCAACTGTAAAAGCATTTGATATTTCCCCCTGCTGTACTTCTGCTTTAACTGCAAATAACTGACAGCAGCAATTTTGTCTCTCAGCCCAGCCCTAACTTGATATAGAGTCCCTTGAACCAGTATCTCATTGCTACTCCCTCCACATTAGAGAAGGAGAAGTCTTTATTTTATGTTTTATGGGGGTTTGGCTTTAGCTGAGCTTTGTATGCTCCTTTTCCAGAGACTGCTGAAAGAGGCTGTCTAAAATCCTTAGCAACTTTGCAGTTAATTTGCAGTGGATCTGCAGTTTCAGAGTTTTATGTGCAGAGGCCTAACACAAGCAGAGAACAAAAATGGGAGATCCCCTCCTCACAGAAATAAGAATAACCTTGGATACAGCCTCGCTCCCCCTTGGGAGAGAATATACTTCAAATCTGATTCTCAGATTTTCAAAGTATTCACTGCAGATCTAAAGCAGCCCTTCAGTATGCTCTGACATGTGGCATACTTGCCATAGGCCACAGTATGAAGGATAAAATATCTTCTGAACAGTTTTCTTCTGTTTTCTAGCCCGGCTCTGCAGCTTTTCCATCCCAGAATCTCCCATTCAGTTGCAGTTCCAGCATGTTCAAGAATTGGGTTACTGCATGGTACAAGGGAGGGTCCCAAATAACAAAGATCTCAATGGCAAGTGCTGACAAAGATCATCATTCAGGGCTGTCTGTGTTGCAGCTGTGATTTGGGTACAATTCCTCCTCTGCTGACTAACTGTTAGGAAAGAGCTTACCAAACTACTGGAATAATTGATTTCTGCCTGCCTACTTTTGACTCTGCTCTCATAAGATATCTACATTGCAATGGTGTTTTTTGAATGCATGTTTGAATTGTTGGTCAACCACTCTTGCACCTATTTCAAGTTGAGAGGGGATATTTGAGAACTGCAGTTTGCATCTTATGTTGGTGCTGAGTATTGGTATGTTCCTGGGGTCAGTGTCATTTAGAGAATCCTGAAATGTGTGAATTCATTTTTGCTTCATGAAGAAAGCCTTCTATGAGCTTCCAGAATGTAGCACAGCCAGGATTTTGGCACCCTGCTGCCTCCGTGGCACCCACTGTGCATCTGTATCCTAACAGTAAGTCTTCTTGTCCAGGAACAGATGGGCTCAGGATTGTCTTTTTACACCAGATTCAACTACCACTTGATAAAATAGAAATTGCCTCTCTCCTCATCCCAGTGTGCCTTGTCATTTGGTGATGCAGAGCATGCCCTGGGAGATACACTCAGCCTGGGGAGGGTTTGGGATCAAGATACTGGATTTCCTCATGTAGTGATCTAACTTCCACACCAGTGTGTAAAATGTCTTGCATGTTGTCTGTATGATGCATAGCTCCTTTAGAGGCTATGANGCCCCTGGCTGCTATATATTTGTGTTGGGCTCAATGCTATCACATGCTTCAAGGGCTCGAGGAAAGCAGGTAGAACCTACCCATCTCTCTGCTCCAGGTCCTGGTGGTGAAAGTAGCAGCAATTTTATATATACACTAAGAGAAATCTGGAAGGGATGAGGCTAGAAATGTCTCCAGGATACATTTTCCCTTAGCACTGTTCAGGATAGCTTTTGTTTTCATAACTGGGGGGGGACAGGATGACAGGACGACGGGGGAGCTGAACACACAGGGATATTCCCTTGCATGTTGTCTGTATGATGCATAGCTCCTTTAGAGGCTATGAGATGAAAATGTCAGGACAGAAATATTTTGGAAGATGCCAGTCAAGTGCACACCTTCCTCAGTATTGTCAAGCATCTAAGAAATACTTTATATTAAATACATCATTATGTATCCTGGTATGAAGAGCTGCAGGAGATAAAAATGGAAGCATTACTATTCATGGGTCCATTTATCATAAGTAAGATGAATTTACATGTTCTCAGGTTACCCAGCCTGAGCAGTGTGCAAGGCACCATTTATACAGACCTCTACTAGCTTTCAAAAAACCTGAAAGTGCTGTCCCTGAGATGAAAGGTCTTATTCATAAATGCAGCTTCCCACATTAAAAATGAAAATGCCAGGCTGATATGTCATCGTAAATTAAGCATCAGTAATGTTCAGACATGACCAATCCATCTAATTTGAAGCCAAAGAAGAATTATTTTAATTTCCAAGCTCATTTAGATTGTATCTAAACCAGAAGTGTTTATTTTTCAAAGGATATGAAGCATGTTACACTAATACCACCAGACTCATTACTTGAAGGAAGAACTAAAATTTTCTGTTATTAGGCAAAGTCTTGTTTCTTTTTTGGCAATTTAGCAGTTTTCCAGGTTTGACTGCAAGGCACTGACCACATTTGCATTTTTTCTGGGTGGCAGATAGTAAGTGAAGTTATCCCACATCTTTTCCTATTGGGTTATTTATATTTATATATTCAGGAGACTGATCTGGTTTAAAAATGTCTCCTTTCAAAATCATCTCGTGATTACCAGACTGGAATGGACCTGTTTCATTATTATTTTATTAGTAGTAATAGCTGTAGTAGTATTACAAGAATGAAAAACTACCTGGTTTTCCCTATGTTTAATTTAGACACAAACCCTTGTCTCTGTTCATGAGACACAAAGAACTCATGCTGCCATCACAGCCTCCATCATCAGAGTTTCAACTGAAGGAAATTCTGCACAGAGCAGTTTCTGTTCAACTTTTCTCTCTTTAGACACACTTTTTTTTCCTGATGTTCAGGTATTTCCAATGCTTTCATTAATGTTTCATTTTTTTGTCCCCAGGAAACATCTCTTTCAGGCACATTTGCCTCCCAAAGCCTGGCAGATGCTGACAGTGGAGTCATTTTGGCATCCAGTAAGGGCCACCTCATTTGTCACTGTGCTGCCCGTACTGCCCTCCACAGCTCCTTTTGCCTCACCCTCTCTGACCTCCAGTTCTTTACACATTTGTAGAGAATGGAATTTGTCTTCACAGCTCTTGCAATTCTCTATTTTTTATGTTTGTTTTTGAGTTTGGCCATCTGTTCTGTGTAGAAGGAAAGGCTTAAGGGGAAAGGCAGATATGTATGCCTTAACAAAACACTTTCTTTAGCTTTTCCCATGTATTTGACTGATGATTCCTGTTCTTTCTGTCTCTCATGATTTGCCTTCATTAAATGCTCTGATCCACACTTAAAAATGTACTTAGATCAGTGGTGCTTCCTTACAGATCTCCTTCTTCCTCTCTAAACATTGAGTCCCTTGACACTAAATCAAGACAGAAAAGAAAAGCTTCCTAAGGTACACTGTGAGGAGCGTGTGCAGTGCAAACCCAGACAGTGGAAAGGATTAATTCAAGGCTGATATTTCTTTTTAAGCTGGAGAGGTGTGCTGGGAAGGTGTTAAACACAGATAAGGTCAGGAGATCGAGGGACACAAAGTCTGAGGTTGGATTTCTGGAGAATTTGGTAAAAAAATATGCCAGATGAAGTATTAAATAAGGATTCAAGTGGACAGTGCAGTATCTGGTAGAGAGGTGTTAAAGCAGAGCCCTTGCCCTGGAAGACCAGGGAAGCTGGAAAGGGCACAAGAAGGAATAAAGGCAGTGATGGTGTTGCCTGCAAAGAGCAGGGATGTGCTGAGACCACGACAAAACTTGGGCTGTGGATTCAGTTCCCTGCTCTACCCTTCAGGCAGTGCAACAAGCATTAATTACAGTGAAACTTTAGAACTTTTGTGGTTTCCTCTCCACAGAGTCTACTGTTTAACATTGAATCTACTGATGGACAGAATTTGTTCAAAAGCAGGAATGAAAACCTAATTTGAGAATCCAGATTCTGTCTCTAAAATACTTCTGGAAAAAAAAAATAAAAGAAAGGTTTTGAAAAAGTAGAACTAGCTGAAAATCTTGCTGTTTCTACCCAGGCTGAAGAAAGACTGCCTGGAAGCTTCCTTCTCATATTATTTTTGCATTTTCCTTAGAAGCCCTTAGGGTCTCAGACTGTAGCTCTGTCTAAGAGAAAATGAAAAATGCATCTGAATATATCTGCCATTAAAACAACTGGAATGCAGAAAAAAAAAATGCCTCTGGCTAAGAGAATTTGGAAAAATTAGAAGGAAGGCTACAGGAAACTCCTTGAATGGGTTGGTACAGGTTGTCTGTGGGGCCCTGGGAGAGTGAGCACTGTATGACTTTGAAAGGAAACAAAGAGAAACACACGTATCATAAATAGACTTAAATATACTGTCCAGAGAATTCTACCTCCATTTGAAGTTTTTTAACAGCTCACAAAATATAACTTAAAAAAAAAAAAAAGAGAAAAATTATTAAAAAACATGAGTATTGAGTATATGATTTGCTGCTGGCATAAAGATTGTCCTATGGTGGAAAGAAAGAACTTTCCCTCCTTCTCATGTAAAAAAGTAAGGATGGAA
Source organism: Chloroceryle aenea (assembly GCA_013399075.1). NCBI lineage: Eukaryota > Metazoa > Chordata > Aves > Coraciiformes > Cerylidae > Chloroceryle > Chloroceryle aenea. Next base: position 103,577 of record VWZY01010238.1, read on the forward strand.
GCTATACTGAAAAGGACCAAAAAAACAGAGCAGATATGCTCTTACATGCTTAGGACCTGCACAAATGAGCATTTTCTGGCCTTCAGTCCTAGCCTGGCTGAAGCATCTGAGAGGCAGGAGTTGTGGAAGCTGTGGCAATGTTTGTCTTGAGCTGTCTAGCAGGAGACAGTCCTCAAGACAGTGCCCACATTTAAAAAATGAGTTTTACAGTTTCTGGCAGTACCCTCCTCTTAGTTTTCTCTTTGAACTGGTTCAAATATCTCCTTGCTTGGTAAGCTGGCTGTAGTAGAACCCATGAGAAGCTCCTCAACAATGAGCACTAAGCATGTAGGAAGCACACACTTACACAGACTGACACAGCATCACCAGCTCCTGATCTGGAGTGCAGTGTTTAAGGCTTTGCAGCACAGAGTTATCACAATGTCAAGGCCCATTTTTTGCAGCTGTTTTAAGTCTCTATTGTGAAGCCATTAAGTCTTCATTGATACATATGGAGCATAAAGTTACATGCTTTTATTGCCTCAGGTTCTTCCAAGTGCTGTGAAATGCAGTTATGACTGAGAGCTACATTTGCCTAGTAATTTAACAACAATAAGAGAAAGATAATCAGGATATCTCAAACCACTATCATTTACTTAGTGATACATCCCTTTATTGTTTGCTCAGCTTCTAGATGAGTTTAATTTCAAATTGACATTTGGCCTCTTGTCTCTTTGTGGCAAAAAAAACCAGAATAATATTTAATTACAGTTCTTCTGTTTAATGTATAATTTTACCAGTAGACCAGAGTTGAGTTCTGCAGTACTTTCTAAATATATGAATGCTCTCACAAAAATTATTTTATCTTGAAGACAACATTCATGTCGTCATCTCAGTGTTTCCTCAGTAACATAATTAGGTTTCCTAAAACTTTTATGATTCATTCTTTGTGGTGAGAGAGAAGATCCCATTCCATTAGAGGTCTGACAGGTCAATGTTGTTGGCATTCCTGGTTCTCTCCAAAGGGAGTATCAAGAGCTTTTATTCTGGGGTGGTGGGGGATGGGCATAATAAATTATTTTATTTCTGCAGTGAGTGTATCCTTGGATTTATCACTACCTCAAACCAATTTCCTACGGAGACCAAAAGCTGTCTTAGATGCAGACAGCGTTTTTCACATGAACTGTTTCTAGCGTGCCCATTTTAGTGCTTTTTGGAATCCTATTGCTACTCTGGTAATGGATTTTCTCACTCTGCCACGTTATCTGACAGCTAGTTGATAGCCAGTGATAAGCTAACATACATATATGCTAGACAGGTGCCTGCATGTGATTGAATTAACGTTATCTGCATTTAAACTCTGTTTTTCACACTCTGAAAGTACACAAAGAAGAAGCAATCAGCAATTACAGACCCTGAGATATGAAACACCACAATGGGTTCTCAGTGCTAGGATCTTCCCGAGCTAGTAGCCTATTTTGGTGAGCTAGGTTGATAAATACAGAAATTTGGCTGCCTGGTATCAGGTGACTCAATAGCTGCTGTGTTATTGATGCTTTACAGTCTCAGCTGAGCTTCATACTTGGTGCTAGCTCTTCAGATAATTTGAGGGCATGAGAAAATGTAATGTCAATCTCACAATGTGTTGCTGAAAGTCTTAAGGATTATCAGAAAAGTGTTCTGGAAATTCTCCACAGCAACCCAAGCCCCTTAAAATCACAGGTTTCATGTTTGATATAGTCCTAGGGATCCTCATCCAGAGCTTTTCTTTACCCATTCCTGTCATCTTCTGCCATAGCCCACTTTGTAAAATGTTACTTCTGGTCATTAAAAAAGTAATTTTCCAGAAAATTCCTAGGTCTTGCTATCTCAGAAAACACTTTACTGGGTTGCCAAAAGGACTCAGACCCACAGGCCAACAATCACTTGTGGTGGGTTTGCTTTAGCTGTGTGCCAGGTACTCACCAAGCCATTCTATCACAATCAGCAGGACTAGGGGAAGAAAATAAGATGGAAAAAACTCTTGGGTCAACAGAAAGGAAGTTTAGTGAAACCAAAGCAAAGGCTGTGTGTGGAAGCAAAGGAAAACTAAAGATTTATTCTCTACTTCCCATCAGCAGGTGATGTCTGTCCCCTTTCCCAGGAAGCAGGGCTACTTTTCCCTAGTTTTTGTTGTTGAGCCAAAATCAGCTCTCCTCTTTGTGTCCCCTCCCCTTGTGTGGTAAAACAGCCTCAGTGCCAGGCAAGCCCTGCCCAGCAGTAGCCACATCACTGGGGTGTTACCAGCACCTCTCCAGCTCTCAGTGCAAAACACAGCACAGGGAGGGCTGCTGTGGGGAACATTATCTCCAGCTCAGCCAGACCCAGTAAAATACTTTACTAAAATATGGTGTGGGACAGAACATTTGGAGCTTCAGAGCCCATGCTGTCACAGACACCCATCCTGTGCTTTGTCAACGGTCCTTGCCTCCCTTCAGCTTTACCATTGTACATGACCAAGAGCCACTGTTCTGAAGACATTTCTGAGGAAGCTTTTAAGGATCTTATCATTTCCTCACTGGCAGTTAGTTGTTGGTCAACTGCACCAGCTATTCACGGTATGAATTAATCAGAGGGGCTTTAGAATACTTGTAGGTGTTGTGCTTCTTTATTTATTTTAATTTGTCTTGCCTTTTCTACCTTTTTCCCACCATTTTCTTTTCTGCCACTTGCCAGTGTGCAGAGCTGTTTCCATCACTCAGGAACATATTTATCTGATGCTGTGATAAAAGGATACACTACCATCCTTTCAAACTGTCATCTGCTTAAAAGAAATGTCAACAGTGCCAAAAGCTGAGATGTTCATCACACTGACACTTCAGGGGTACAATTAAATGGCTAGATTAAGACCCACGTGGGTCAATTTTTTCATTTATTACAGCTAAATGAAGTTGAGTGTTGCAAATGGAAAATGCCTCTTACTAAGCACTTAACGTAATCTCTTTCTGTTAGCTTAGACGCCTACAGAGAGGACATATCTTGCATTAGCTCACTGAAGTACACTATAAAGGTCCAGAAAAATGTCAAATAAAAGGGCCATGGTGTGTGTTTTCCTACCAGTGCATAGAAGTAATTCTCAGCACTGCTGTGGTGGGGAGACCTGGGGAAGCATGGAGGTTGATTTCACAAGTCAGGAGAGAAACAGTTCAAGGTTCTATTCTGCTCACTCAGACTGTGCCTCCTCAACCCAGAGGCCCTTTCAGTGAGCCATTCACATAACGTCCCAAAGAAGGCTAGTGAGAAAAAGAGATTTTGCTAACCTGTGAAAGTGTATTGGACAGAGACAGATAATTAGTCAGCTATCTCACTAACTTTTGGTGGCAGCTCTGGCATTCATAGCATCTGCTTCATTCTTTTAATATGATATTAACATAATCTACAAACATGTTTCTTTTCTGGGTTCCATAATTGGCCCATCCACTTGAGTAAGGCTGGTATTTTAATGTTGGCAGGTTGAAATAATGATGATTCCCTTTTCACATCTTATGGTATTTATTATAAGAGAGTCATAGTTATCCCTGCCAATCAATATATGACAATGTAAGTGTCAGGAGGAAAAAAGGAGTGGGCTCTTGCTGTATTATTATTGTTGCAGCAAGAAGTTTTGACCATCCAGGGTGACTCAAAGCCAGCAAGAGGAAAGACAAGGGAGTTGCCAAACACCAGCTAAAACTATTGTAAGAATTGACCTAAAGGAAGCCTTTAAAAAATGTGCCTAAGATGCAAAAATCTGCCTTAATGGAAAAAAAAGGAGAAAAAGGAAAAGGAAACAAGCATATGGAATTCCTATAGCAGAATGTGACTTTATTTAAATCTTATAGAGAAAATTGAGATCCCTTTTGCTTGCAGAAGTGATTACCTTTTCTTTTTTTTTTTCCTTCCTCCATTTTGCAACCTCAAAGTGATTTTTTTTTTTTTTTTATATTACTGAAAGGTGCTTCAATGACAGCACAGAGGAAAAAAAGTACAATCCCTCTGCCTTCAATGACAGAACAAAGCCAGCACAGACAGCAATATTCTTTGTATCGGTCTATCATTGTATCTCAAGTCTATTCAGAAGTGATCAGTCCTAAGGCAAGAAGTGATGCTGTTATGTAGTGCAGTGCAGCCATCAGTGTCAATTTTATGTCTGTCAGCTGGGTACAAGCTGTGGCAATGCTGCATTGATCCTTTGGCAACCCCTGGCTGCTGAAACGAGCTGCAGCTACACTGGCTTAGATACATCTGAGCAATGCCAGCCTGCCTGGGGGCAATGCCTTCTTGTGGATAGCCAAAAATCAGCCCAATGGGCAGGATGTTCTTCAGCAAAGGTTCTCCTCTGCTAATTCTGGGGAAGGATGAAGGCAAGGGGTAGAGAAGCAGACCCATGATGCCATGTTTCAGTCCAACAGATTACCTTATCCAGCTCACTATAGGTCTACCAGATCGTGGAAAACAAGCATAGAAAATCCACCCTCTTGTTTTCTGAAGACACCTAGAATCATGAACTCGTTGAGTTCATGTCCCTGAGTTTGCACCTATGAACTGGTTTGAAATAGAGCCTGACTTCCTTTATGTAGCCTCACTATTACTGGATCTTCACATGATTCTGCAAGGACAGAAGACATGGGGAGGGAGACAGACATAACAGATCTGGAAAGTTGTGATGCAAGAAGAGTATGACAACAGAAAACATCTTTCAAAATCACAGCTATGACTTCTTTTCATGAGGGGCAACAAATAGCAAATTATTATAACAGAGCTAACGCTGTAAGAAACAACTGTTCTGTTTGATCACTTGGTAATCTGTGGGGAAGTGAATTATCTGCATTTTCCTGTAACACTGCATTTGAAACCATTTGAAATTTTGACTCCAAGTAGAAGTTCCAAAGACTTTTGAAATTTCTGGTTATAGTATCCAGATAAGTAGGAGCAATGTTAAAATGAAAGGTAAAATTAAATTTAATCTATTCTAAAATACTTCACCTGTGATCAGTAGAACTCAAACCTATGGGTGTTAATTTCTATTTTAGGAGCTAATGTTAGGCTATCTTAGATATTCCAGGAGAATACTTCCTCTCATTCTTCATTTTCTAAAAGAAAAAATGAATTAGGAAGAGTAAAAGTATTAAATCACATTCAGATATAAGAAAAATGGGGAAGAAATATTAAATTACCTGTTGGAAAAGAAAACATTATCTAGATTGTATCTGAAATATAGGGCAGAGGTAAACAGTGGCACATAGTAAATCCTCCTTGTCAGGATTTAGGCTTGTTCATGCTGGGATATCCCTTTGTGTCAGGTAACTGTGTTTCTATCACAGAAACCAGGATATAGAGCTGCAGGTGGATGTCTTCCAGAGGTCAACAAGCATCAGGACACTTTAACCTGCAGCTTGGTAATGGCATACTGAGAGTGCTCCCAACATTTTTCAGTCCTAGTCTCTCCAGGGTCTCTCTATTATACAATTTTGACAATTTACTTGAAAGCTACCATTTGGGAAGGGACCAACAGTAAGAAACATCTACAAAAATCAAGGGTGGTCAACAGGAAACAGGGGACTGGGTCTGGAAAGTGGATGTGCTTGTTGGGATGAGTGTTCATCCCTGACTGTACTGCTGCATTTACCCCTTTCTGCAGGAACATGCTGTGGCCACACAGCTGGACAGTCTCCTCGGAGGTATGGATGGAAGTTGCACTCCACAGCTGGCTAGGAAAATAAGTCAACAGATCTCAACTCTTGCATGAATCCAGAGGCAAACGGGAGGAGGGGAGGGACAGAAAAACAGCTGGCTACTTTCTCTTTACACCTTATTCTCTGTTTTCCTCTCGTTGCTCTGCACTGGGTACTGACAGGCAGGAAACATGACTTCCTTGGGGTCTTATTACATAAGAAACACATCAGCAGAAATGAAGTTACTCCTTGACAGAATCCATGGTGCCATGTGTCACTTCTGACGGAACAACAGCTTTCTCCATCAGCTTCATTTGAAAATGACAGGAAATGATTGTGTGGGGACAGCAGGATGTTCCAGCTGCTGCAGATTAGACAAGTCACCTTCTATATGCCAACTTGAGCAAGAGGAAAAAAGAAAGTGGGTGATGAAGCACTCCTAATTTGCAAAACACTTAACCTGTATGCAATTATCATATATAGTGCCTCTAGTAGATCAGCTCTGCCACTTTCCACTCTCACAAAACAACAGACACATGCTGGGGATCACCACAGGACTATAGCTTCATGCAACTGGATTAAAATGTAAGATGCTGTGTAATTTTCCACAAACCTGCTTATTTAATCAGTGCTGCCAGGAAAAGCCAGTGGTCCTCATTTCCTTAAGAAGTTAGAGAAACACAAAACAAAATAAAAGAGCATTTCCTTACGAGGCAAAGATGATTTGTGAAAGCGTTAGGGGTGAATGGGTGGCACTGAAGTTTTGCTGTAGTTTTTATCACAGCAGGCACCTAAGGTCATTAAATACAGATGGAATATACTTCCTATTGCACAGCCAAAATTGCTAATAAATCAAAAGCTGCAAGGGTTCAGAAAGTTGTAATGATTAGGCTTTTTTTTTGGAAAACTGTTCCCTAAAGTGGCTGCTTTAAAGAAAAATGAGTAGGCTACCTGATCCATAAATCAATGGGGCTTATTTAGTGATTGAATGAAAACAAATTGAATGGAAATTAGATAGTAGTTCTTTTTCTGCTTTTACAGAGAGGTTAAAAAGTGCACCCTCTGATATTTCTATTGCATTTCTGTCTTCTCAAATGCCTTTTTTTTCAGCTGAAGTGCTTTCTCTGTAGCACATTCTTCTTCTTGTATACTAAAAATATGTAAGTGCATGACACTTGTCTTAGTTCTAAGTCTCCAATCTGGGATTTTTTCTGAATATGGGAGACCTGAAAATGAACTTCATATCTGAATTATATGTTTATAAACAGAATACATTTATTAGTGTTATCCTTTCATTTTTGCTACCCATTGCAACTGCCTACAGGCTTTTCTTTCCTGACCATCACCAGCCATTCTAGGACACCTAAGTAAATTACAGGTGCAGTTTTGTTTCAGCTGCAATAGGTTCACCCTTGTAAACCCTGACAAATGCCAGGGTCTGTATTAACTAACTCGTTCACAGGCACTCCTGAAGTAAGCACCTCCCAAGAGGGGAGCCCTGAGGAGCATGGTGCAGGGGATACCCACATCCATGTTTCTCTGGTGGGAGAGGATGTATTTCTGGGGCCCAGTATGTTATATGGTTTTTGAGGGAACTGCAGCAATGAGGACAAATTTCTGAGGTTTCATCTGCCTTCAGCAGATGAACATCACCTTCTCTATGATGCAGGGAAAATCTGAAGGGGTAATGTCACAGAAAAGAGTTTTGTTTCATAGTTTGCTATGCCCACAAATATCTTGGCCAGGGCCTGTATGAGACAGCTGCATGCCTGCCCCACACCTGAGATCCACTCATCCCACATATTAATGCAATGGGTTGTGCAGACCCCACTGAGCAGGGAGTCCAGGGAGCTGACCAGACATAAGCAGGCCTGTAGCCATCGTGGATTTAACCAGTATCCCCTCTCTGAAATTCATCACATAGACCACTGTCAGCTTCTTGCAATTGGAGGCTGTCCTCTATTTTACATTTTTAAAAGGTAGACAACAAGTTCTCCGTGGCACAGCAATNCCAAGTGTTTCTTAAATGTAGCACAAATGGCTTCAGACTTGACACAATAGAAATCGTTTTCTGTATCATGATCAACTGATGTCCCTGGGGGAAACATGGAGATATTGCACCTCCCTCTGTCAAACCAGATTCTGGGCAGATGACCTATCCTTTACCTTAAAAAGAAAAAATACTGCAAGTGGAATTGCCAGAAATGTGATTTATACCAAGGATATCCTGCAGCTGTTCAGGTTTCCTGNCGATGAAGGGACTGGAATTCATGCCTTATGAGGAAAGGCTG
>VWZY01010239.1:0-15221 GCA_013399075.1 Chloroceryle aenea
TTTTATTTATTTGTTGTTGTTGTATTTTGTTTTGTTTGTATTTTGTCTTTGATCCAGCCAAGACAGAAGCATTGTTTCCAATATGGAAAATTTGGCAACTGCTTTCAATAATCATTTTGTACCTTTAGGGTCTCTAACTGTACTTACTTTGTTGTCTAATTCTGTGTATGAAGTAATTTGAGAAGCCAAATTAATACTCTGCTCTGGCCCTGAATAATTAGGTGTTTGTTATATGTAACTTTATTCCTGCTAAACAAACCAACTTTAGTCATTAGTATGCAGTTGATAAATATACAGATGTGAAAGAATATAGAGATGGGAGGAAAAATCAGTAAACAAAATATGCTGTTGTTTGTGAACACAGGAGTAGCTTCTTACTTGAAGGAGGGAAAAAAAAAAATTGGAATGGAAAACTGCATCTCATCACTGTACTCCATATAGAAAAATAATAGTGAGAGATTAAAGCAAAAGGTCAGCTGCTGGTTGCCAGCAGTATTCTGTACAGTTGCTGTACTGAACAGCACGCCTGGCACAGATACACTGGTACAACAGGTGGGTTTACTCCTGAAGGTCAGCTTCTGTATCAGGTGAAAATTGCTTGCTCAGGCTGATGACTGTTTTACTAGGTATAGTATTTTTACCAAATGGGTTTAATTACTTTGCTGTGGATTGTGAAAAAAAAATTCTAATATCTTGAGCTTTCTTAGTTTTGTTTTCAGTGTTATTGTTTGGTAAACTTAGCAGTAATAGAATGGTGCCCTCCATCCTGTGGTTTTATACACCATTGACCATTGGCTTCAGTGCTCAGGAGGAGTCAGGGGACAAAAAAGCAACTGAGCCTTGGCTGGTTTTAAATGAGTTCAGTTCGACTTCAGCCCACAGATCTGCATCTCTTAATGCCACATGAGGCTCTGGCATAAAAAGCAAAGGCCACTGATGTTGTAACTGTAATATGCAAAGTCTTCATAGACTGACAGGAAAGTGTATCAGCTTTCTCTCTTTCCTTTAATTTCCTCCTCTGCTGGCAACTTTCCCAGCTCTCCTCTTTGAACTTGGTAATTTAATTAATCTAGTGGTGGTGGACATAGGTGAGGTTTTTATTTGTTTTCTCTGAGCACTTTTCCAGTTCACAGTCTGCAGTTTTGGTCAACAAGTATTTTGTGCAGGACAGAGGTGGGAATGAAGATAGCTTTTATATGATCATTTGAAGTCTATTGAGTATAGTGAGCAAGTTAAACTGGCCTTATGCTTTTGCACAGTTTCTGTTCTGCTGTGTTCTGCTTTCTGATTTGTGGCATCCAAGAGTTGCTCCACAGCCCCCCTGTCTTTAGCCTGTAGTGCTGATCCCCATTGCTCCATTGCCCAGAGTCCTACAGCTGCAGAGAAGCAGGCTGTAGAGATGGCAAACCTGGAAAATGTCTAGCTAGCCAAGTAAGCCATGTCTTAGGTCTTCATCTCATACTTCTTAATATAAATAAATCAATTTAAGTGAAATCTTTGTGGCCATTGGATTTTAGAAGTTAAATGTTCCAAAAAGCTGCAAAAAAGAAATTGGAATTTTTTTGCAGAACTCGGGCATATTGTTCTGAGAGATGTTTATTTCAAACTGAAACCTCTGGATGAGGTTTGTCTGGTCTGCTGCAAGCACTGCAGTAAATTTGTGCTCTAAGCAGCATGCTGATTAGATTAGAGAGAAAATCATTATCTTTGCTCTAAGTGATTTGAGATTGTTTTCCCTGGATCAGCTAGTCCATGAGGTTCTTTAAGCGTGCAGCAAACTGCTTTCCCTTTATGCACTAAATGGTTGCCAGGAAAATAAATGTGGCATCTCAATGTGCTGCTTTTTCAAGTCAGATATTTGAATTGGTGTCTGTCGGCAAGCGCGTGCGTACCCGTTCCAAGAAGGAAATGCTATGAGGGAAGCAGGGATAAAACACTTGAGAAGGCATCACGAACCACATGCTCAAATTGGCAGATTATTGAGTAAATCAGCTTGCTGCAGGAGAGCAATATATGGCACACGATGTATAGCACGAAGCACTTTTGCTGCTTCTCTTCAGGTATGTGGGAGATGCCACAGGGTTCCCCATTTACTGTTTTTTTTTTTTTTTTTTGTAAGAGTGACAGAACTGGGATCCAGCCTGTAACCTCGAGGGGGTGCTTGAAAAGTACACTTAGCCCAGCATTATCTTACCCTACAGTAGCCACTCTTTTACTGTCTTACTGTAATTTACTCCTTTTTCATTGCTCCGAGTTCATAAATGGTTTAAAATAATGGGATTAAGGTCAAGGATATTAACACGTGCTAGAAGCTGTGATAAGTTTTGCGTTGCAGCATGAATTTTTTAAAGTTTATTTTATTTGCATGTTCTTCAAGGTGTTGTGCAGTTAAACTACAGTCCCTGTTTTCAGGGCATTATGAAATAGGGGGTTCTGTTGTTCTGCTGAGGCTTCTGAAACACGACGTCCCATTTTATACAGCAGCGTTTAGCTTTCTGTGGAGCTGAGTAGCTCAGATCAAAAAGATGCTGCCAAGTCTCTGACCCAGTGAATGGAAAGTAGTTTGCCTAGTGTTCTTGTACACGTTTATGTCCAGACACTTTCTGAGCTACACTGGCCTGATACCAGGGCAACTTTCCTGACTTCACTGAAGCTAATAATTTTCACTGTAAAATGTGTGTAAGTGATGATGGGCTCTTGTTTTTTATTCCCGAGTTGTATCCTCTTGCAGTAGAAGAGGTAAATGGAGAAGGTGTGTTGGGGGAAGAATCAGCTTGTTCATGAGAGCTGGGGGACAGGCTGAGGAGAGGTGCTTCAAGATCCTGGAAAAACATGTGTGTACATCTCTGTTTTCTGTAACGTTTACCAGACTGGAAAAATATTAGCCAAGAATTATATAGCAGCTGGCTTATGTTGAAGTCTGGTCAATTTTATCTTCAGACTGGTAGCCTGTGAGGCGTTTTTTATGTTTTTGTTTGGTTAGTTTTGGTAGGTTTGGGAGTTGTGTGGTGGTTTTGGTGTGTGGTATGTGTGTGGGGGGGTGTTAGTTTTTTGGTTTTGTTCTCTCCTGGAGGCAATCTACATTATAGTTAAAGACAGAAAAATTCCTAGATGGAAATGGTTAAAATCACCCAGGTAGCAGTTTCTCACTCACATATTAGATATCCCAATTTGTTCCTGGGGAGATTATTCTCTAAACTTCTAGATAACACCAGAATATTAAAAGTGGGACAATCTACTTCCATTCGTTACAGTCGAGCTCTCCATGTGCAAGCAGACTTGTTTTCTTCAGGATACTCAGAAAGGGTATTGAATAATTATATCTGTGCCCTTTGCGTGTGAAAAATGGATGGTTATATTTAATAAAGAAATTGAGAGCAGTCCCAGTAGTTACAGATTTAGCTAGGATGCAATAAGATATCTTTTCTTTGTGAAGAGATAATAGAAATAATATAGGTGGTGTTAAGAATCAGCTCTCCACATGGTTTGGCTGCCTGAATTCTTAAGAATTGCTATGCTAATAAACCCACACTGTAGTGAAGAAAGATGGGTTTCTGATGGCCTTGGGAAGAGCTGAGAAATCACCCCTGGAAATCTACATAGAGAAATCAAATAATACCCCGGCACATAAAAATAAATTGCTGATCCCAGGGCCAGTTCTTTCAGATTTAATAATAAACCAGCAAAACCTGGTGCAGTGAAAAGACTTGTGCCCAAACATGTGCCTCAAGGTAATAGCAGTTCCTCCATCCCCCTGGTGCTCTCCCTGTGGCCCTCAGCTGAGCTGCGCCCTGTGCCGTCCTTTTGTGGTTAATTAAGAATAATAATTCTAGTGAAATATGAAGGTAATAAAATGTAAATGTAATGAAAAGTGTGGTAGCCCTGACTTTTGTGGTAAGTTCCAACTATGTCACCAGTATATGAAGTCATTACAAATGCTTTATTGTGTACTTGATGCTTTTAAGTCCCCCGTGCCAAATCCCCCACTATCCTTTTACTCTATTCCTCTAATTAAGCCTCTGCTTAAGTGAGAGAATAGCTTTCATTCTACACAAATTATGTTCTAATAAAAAAGCTGTCATGTTTCAAAATTACTTGTCCAATGGTGGCATGAATTGCATTTCACTCCAAGTTTAGACCAGAGAAGAGTACAGACTTTTGTCTTTTGTTTTAAGATAGTGGAAACTCCTGTTTTATCTCAAATCACATCCAGTTTTACTTCCAAGAGCAAACTGCTGGTCTGCCTTGCATTTCAGAGTCCTGCATTCATCAACTGAGAACTTTCTAAAATCAAAACTGTACCTTAGAAATTTTTTTTCCCCTAATTTTCCATGGAAACACAGTGTGTGGGGCTGTGAGCTTTAAATTATACTTTGTCCATGCTGAAAGAGTAAGGAAAGAGTTATTTGAGCAGATCTGGAGCTAGGCTGACCAGAGCAGGTGGGAGGGATCCCTTGTATTCTCTGGCTACACTAGAAGCCTGCAGCTGGAAGGTGGCCTTTGTCACTGGAATCATTCCTCTGCAGCCTGCTCTAGGTGTACCAGCTTTGGCAGGTTGATTAGAGTAGATGAGCTCCAGAGGTCCCTTCCAACCTTACACTTGGCTTCATCAGGTTCTCACAGGCCCATCTCTCAGGCCTGTCTAGGCCCCTCCGGGTGGCACCCCTTCCCTCCAGTGTGTCAACTGTGTAAGTAGTTGCCTAGTTTAGTTTAAGTCTTGCTCTTGGGAATCCAGATGTGATTGCCTGTGATTTAAACAGTACGTCCCTGATGCCAGACACTGGTATTTGCTATTTCAGCCTTTCTGCAATGCAGTTTTGTGCAACACTTGAAAATTATGGTGGAAATGAAATAACAGAAATGAAAATTAGAATTGCTGCACAGAAGAGAGCAAAACATAAAGTACTTGACAATGCCAAGTTGCCTGTTATTAAAAAAAACACCCCAAAAGCTCTTCAAAAATCACATGCCAGCTGACTGAGACTGTTATTAAAGAATGTTTTTGTAGTCTGTAGATCTACATTTATGTTCTGCTTGTGTTATTCCCCAGATCAAAGTTACAAAACGGATGAGTAGAAAGAACTGCAACTGCCTGAGAGCTCTAAACCACAGACAGACAAGCAGTCACTGCTTTTGAGAAATTTCATTCATCAAACACAGTAGGAATATAATATTCCAAATGAGATAAGAGATTTAAATTATTTAATCATGGAATAAAGCCAAATTGCTCGTAGCTTTTTTGTATCATGCATGGTTTTAAGGTTATTAGGGGTTGAATTCACTGCAGAATTTTAACAATAGTGAAAGTATTTAAAGTTCTTTTTTTTTTTATCCTAGGGTTCTCATCTTGAAGTCTCAACACCTTCAGTTAGGAGAGTCTTAAAAACTCTGAGCAAGGTTTCTGTTGGCAGAGGCAACTGTTTATTTAGCCTGTGTGTCTGTCTGCTCCACTGTGAGGAAATCTCCTGGCCTCAGTCTGTTGGGAGTCACAAATATGCTGAAGTGTAGCTTTTGAGGAGTCTTCAGAACATGGTGGGGGAAAAGAAGCTCAACTGTGCTGCCACATGAATATGCAGAGCTGAATTATGGGACATGCCAGACAAAGTTTTGAATCCATGCCGTGCTGACAGTATGGGCATCACTAGCACAGTCATTTTCTTTGACTCTTCGGACGTGGTGAGCTAATGAGAAGCAGAAGCTTGGGCAGCAATTGTGGCCATTGATTTAGACCAGTTCTTCTGCTTGCCTCTGTCACCAGGCAGTTCTCAAGGTCAGACTTCTCATGAGCTAATCGAGTGCGAGATTAAATCATTAGAAGTGGTGGCAGAGGCTGCGAGAGCAATGACCCCTTTCTGTTTCTGTGTAACCGTGGGTTCACTGCAGAGTGCTGCAGGAGGACCTCGCTGATCCAGGAGAGGTGATTGTGGCCAGTACCCTGGTCATTTGGCAGCAACTCCAGTGTTCTGCTTGTCTGCCCCCAGCTTGCGTGGAGGCAGAAGCTGAATGATGTTGAGTGCCCACGAGTACACGATGGCCTTTGGAATGCAGTATGTAGAGCAGCAACGCGTGCTTTGGAGTTTGTTTCTCTGAAGCTGTTGATTCTGTTTAGAGTTCAGATGAGTGTCTGTATTTTATACTTGCTTGCTGCTTTGTGTTATGGAATTGCTGTTGGCTGTGGGAGTGAAAATGGAGACGTTCCGAGCTGGTCCCGGGGAATGCGGTGGTGTGGAGAGTGAGAACTGTGTGCTGAGGCAGGGTGGCTCAAGTTCTTTTATTAGTATTTAAGCTTAGATTTTTGGAATGGGAAACTTTGTTTTAAGGCAAGTTGGTGAGACAGCCTTTTAGGTTTGACTACAGTTTACAGTGAGCCATGAGGATTTCAGATCCATTTTAACGCTTCCTCTAAACTTACCCCTTCTGGAAAATTGTGTATTAGTGGAAATTTGGTCTTCAAACCTTATGGTAGTGACTTGATTAAAATCTCTTAAAAAAGCCAACCAATCAACCAAAGAAAATACAGAAAACAATTAACACCCCTCATCCTCCCTCCCAAGCCTTCCCTGAATAACCAGGCTGGCTACAATTCTTCCATTCAAGCAGTTACCTTTATTACAGTGCCAGCTTGCACTGTGTTGTATTGTCACGTTTCTGAAATCCTCTATTTAGACCTGAAGTCATAGCCAAAGGGAGCCTAAGGTATGTAAATCTTGTCAGAGCCATTCTTCAAACCTCTAGAGGAATTACTGCTTGGTTCCTGTCCATAAATATAATTGAAAATACAGGGCTTTCTAAAGAACAGAGACCTCCTGTATCAGAGCCATTTGGTTTTGGTTTGGTTTTTCAGTTTTTTTCTCGTAGACAGATGTAGCTGATACAGAGACAGTAACCTTGTTATGCCAAGTCTCCATTCAGCTTTTGGTTTTGACTGTTTTGTTTTCTCTTTTTACCCCTTTTGATGCTTCTATGAATACTCACACTGTTTTAATGCTAGAGATTAGTAGTAGTTTGACTACGTGAGGAAAAGGAACGTATTCTGTATTTAACAACTCCATGTGTCAATTTAATTGGATGATGATTTTTGTCTTGATGGGTGAAGCTACACAGGGCAACCTTCTCCAGGAAAACACCACAGGGGGACATGGGCTTGCTTTACACAGGTTGCTCATAACCATAGAGGGACAGAAATCAGCAGCAAGATGGGCTTGGCTGGATTCTGACATAATCAAATTTCAAATTTGCTTTTCTCAGCACTGCACAACTGGAAAGATGCAAAAATTGTGCTGGTGTCTTGCTGGACGGGGTGACAGTAACCCTCTACTAGGGGACAGATATTACAGGCAACTTGGTGAGGTGGAGTAGTGAGCTTTGATAGGTGGTGTACATAGCCTTGAAAAAGTTTACTGGATGAGTTTTCAGCACTTAGTGACCTACGTTAAAGTCTAGCAGAAATCCTTGTTGGCAAGAAGGAATTCTGTTAATAGCTATGCTTTTGTATCAACTGAAGTTATAAAAGGAAGAAAATTGTTTTCTGCGTTGTAAAGTGTAGAGCAGCTAATGGTATTAGAAGATTATCTTGTCTTTCTGTCTCCATCCTAGAAGAACTTTTCCAACAACATAGCAGCCTGTGTTCTGACAGTGATTCTGCTGAATGTACAGACTGTAAGTCCATCCAGAACTGGAGCTCTGAAATGGAATCCATTCTTGGCCTAATTCCCCAGAGAGATAACGTGTTCTCCAACACAAGTAGTCTAAACCCATGTTTTGAAACGAGGCATTACAGAAATGTTGAAACTGATTTTGCTTCATTTTATGCCTTTTTTTCTTGTGTCTCTGAATGCAGCCTTCATGAAAGAGATGAAAAAGGAAGGTTTGATTTCCTATTTTTGTGAACTGCAGCCGAGTTGTATGGAAGTTCAGCCAGTGCAGTTAAGTAGAGAAGCAGGCATAGAGGTTTTCCAGAGTTAGAGGCATCTGGGAAGATGATGAACTGACAGTTTTGAACTTTCTCTTTTTAGGCTTGTTTCTCAAAGTACTTCTGAAGCCTTTTAATGGGCATCATTTCAAGATAGTAAGATCAAAAGCTGGGGCCAGGGGCAGGGTGATGTCATCTGAAAAAAAAAGGGAAGTAAAAAAGATCTCAAGATGGCTCATTTAGCTGCACTCACACCTCTTTAGCATGGATAGTTTTCAAAGGTTTTCTGCCCTGTTAGGTGATCTTTGTTGCATGACTGGCTCTTGTATTGCAGTGTGACAGCAGTGGCACAGCACCAGGAATCTGATGCTTTCTGGGACTGTACAGTGAACTGTACCTGCTGCTGGAACAGTTCTCTTAATCAGTTAGTACTTTGCATGCAGAAACTTTATTTATTATTATTATTTAGTTTAATTCTTTCCCATTAAAAAAATAAAGAAGAGACTTTTAGTCAAACATAATATTTAATTTTCAGTTTCTCGTTCTTGATCTTTGGATTCTTTTGTATGTGTGCTAAGCATGTTTTAATGCAAGTACTTTCAATGTAATGTTATATTTCAATGAATCTGATTGTTTTCCACTTTTGAAGGGGAGAGGGGGAAGCCCACTCACCCTGAACTTAGGGCTGATTTTCCAGTTATGTCTTTGGAAAAGAAAGGGAAATTTGCTTGGTGTGTCAGTAAACATTTTATGATATTGTGATGACAATGAAGGCTTCTATAGTCCAATGTCACTAAATTCTGAGTACTTTTCACAGTTAGGGTTTTTAATATAAAGAAGAGTCTTTAAAGAGTGGCTGCAAATCCAGCATGTAAGGTAGTGAATATATTCTTAATATAACTCATATGACTGTAGGAAAAAGGATGGAAAGATTTAGTTAAGTAGCCCAAGGATATTTTAGATGTAATTTTCAGAAATTTCTTTATGGTTTCTATTATAACTCAATGTGAAATACTTGAATGTAATTACAAGACCAGTTGGGTTTTTTCCCCCTAAGGTCAATATCTGATCATCAAGTTCAAACGCTTCAGAAAAATTGTAACTTCTCTTGCAAATAGCTTGAATTTGACTTTTCTGCTTGGTTATATTCCTGAGAGTCACTGGATCAATGGTCTACAGTACATTCTTAGATGTTCTATTTACTTCTCCTTTATTGTTGTCTTATTGAGGCTTGTGACAATTTTCAAAGGAATTCCCATCTCAGCTCTGGTGGGCTGATGATCTTCTAGAAGAAAGTGTACATCCCTTGAAGGAATGAGCAGTGTATTTTGGACCGGCAGGAGAGGGAGAGCAAGTGAAAAGAACTTGTACAATAGCAGAAAGAGAGCAGTGAAATGAGTAAAACGGAACATTTTACGAATGGTTGGAATTCATTTCTCCAGGGCCAAGAACTGTTTTAAGGTACTACTATGTTCTTTCATAGTGTGTTCATCTGAAGAAGGATCTGGAAGTAGCTCACAGCAGTGGGTGGATAGCGTTTCATACTGGTTTCTGCAGACAGGAGAGCTATAGTCGATTTCAAGTTATGATGCTCAAGCATCGTAAGGAGCATTTTAGCTGATGAAGCAGGCAGGGCAAGGGAAAAAACCCTTGAGACTTAAGGTAGTGTTGTGAGAGATGGCATTGGTAAGGTACAAGGCTCACTGCTTTGTGTTCTAGATCAAGGGATGTATTTACCTTATTACAAGGAAAACTTTGTTTATTGATTGAGCCCTGGATACTTTTTCTCAGTTATGTCTGTGAAGAGGAAAAACTGAAGTCTTGTCTCAGTAGTCTCTTTAGACTGAGTGTCTAAAGATAACATTTTCTCAGCCAGTTTGGTTTAGGATTAACTTTTAAATTTTCAGTTGCAGAACTTGGCCCTGTTCACTCTTTTTTGAAAAACTTCACGTTCAGCAGTGACACATTTTGCTTTCTGGAAGATGGAAACCAGCTTGGCTGGCTTCACGTGGTTTGCCTGGGATTATAGGATATACTGCAGAATATACTCAGTTGATACCATACTGAGCACAAAAGTATCTTATTGAGTTGTTAAGCTGGGACATTGGGAAACTTTAGGTATTTATTTACAAAAGTAGGTCATAGTTCCTTGTTTATTGAGGCCTGTTTTCAGTGGTGGCTTATTAGCAGCATTACCAGCAGCTTCCATATGTTTTATGCTGGCTGAGGTCACACTGACATAGGGAAGGGATTTAATCTTTTTTTTTTAGACTCATAGTCTGTTTCTTTTCTATAGTTCACACAGGTATCATTTTCAGACATTTGAAAGACTTGGATCAAGTATAAGAAAGAAAAGCATCAGTGTTTTTTGTTGTTGTTTCCTCTGTTTAAGGTGAACTGTCATGCATGTGCTTCTTGTTCAGAGCATCCTTAGTTTTGCAGTTTCCTGCTGGAGGAGGATGAGAACATCCCCAGTGGAGCTGAGCTTAGGAGACACCTGCAGTTCATCCAGTTTTGCTTTCCTGTGCGTCCACTTGGGGCTAATATTGGGTAGTACTGGTGGGATCCTGCGTATCTTGGAGTCTTCTGTTTATAGCTGTGCTCCATGAATTGCATCAAGTGTGCAATATTTGCAGAAATTAATGAAATTCTCAGCCTGAACCTCAATATTGGAACCCATAGACCTATAACCCATTGGCTTATAGAGACAGAAGTTGAAGGACTATCTTGTGCAAAAAGGGTGGCCCTGTTTGTGGGGAGATTAGGTCTCCTTGCTTTAGGCTGAAGAGCAGTTTTATCAGGAGGCTGAAAACAGCTTATTGTTCTTCCAGAAGCACCAGCTGGATTTTTAAAATAAATCTTCCTTTTTGAATTCTAAAATTAGAGATACTGTTTTTCTAAATACTGCTTTCTGCTGTGAACTGGAGTTGTACAGGGAAAAATTTTCCCCACTGGTGAACCTATCAAAATAATGATTAAAAAGAAAAAAAGAACCAGCTCTATGTTTCTGTAGAGCAGTTGGAATTTTTCGTTGTGTACAGTGCAGATTTTTCTGAAGTTTAGATCTTAGCTTCAGAATAAGTGACTTCATTGTGATGCTGATAATTAGGGGTTTTTTTCTTTACTTTTTTTAAGCATATTGAGAAAGAAAATTAACAGCTGTATTTTTCTTCTTGGCTTTTGACTGCAAGTCTGAAAACATGCCATGCAATTCAGTGTCTTTACATGACACATCATTAAGTGAAGCAAATATTACCTTTGAAAAGTTCACAGTGCTAATGAAGCAAAGTAATGGTACCATTATAAAAAAATAACCAAGTAGGGGTGGAATAAAGCAAAGCAGTTACTGTAGAGTTAATATATGAGACAGTAGGACACACAGAAAAATCTATAGTAAGGCAAAACACTTCAGTGCTGCAGGGCTATTGAGACAAAGCAGGCTTAACTCTTTTACCTGTTTCCTTTGCAATAGTTATTTCATGGTTTTTTAATGACTTTTTTTTTTTTTTGAAGGACTAAACTGAAATAATTTAATAAATGGGATTGAAGGATACACCATTTAGCTTCAGTTAATGAATTAATGAGAAAGGGCTTGTCAGACTCCATGGGGTTGGTGGTTGGATATTTCTGTTTTGGTTTTTTGTTGTTTTCTTTTTGAAGAGGTTTTAGTTTAATTCAGTAAAGCCATCTGTGTAAGATTTGGGGGTTTCTACTTCTGTCCTCTTTTTTTGCCTTACAAAATGTAGGGCAGTCTTAAAAATCAATTAAAAAATGTCCCAAACAACTCAAGAAAATGGAACATAACTGGGCTTAAAACAGTTGAATGACATCTCTAAGAGCTTGTATCAGCTGATTGATCACAGAATGGAGACTTTGTTGATAGGAGTCTGCAGGTTTCAGCAAGAATGAGGCTTAATAGCAGTCAGTTATTCTGGAAAAGTTCTTCCCTGCCCAGTTGAGTGGATTTGAATTTGTGCCTTATGAACCTTGCTCCAGGGAGGATGTTCCCAGATGGAGAGCCTGATCTCAGCTTCTCAAATCCTGCCCCTGTGGGTTTCAAGGTCTTCAGCATTTCAAAGGCATCCTCCAGATTTTAATCTTTTAGTGGTCTAAGGCTGTAGAAGGAGAGCTGCTCACTTTCTCCTCAGGTCTATTGTGGGCTATCTTGGATCTCTCCACAGCAGTGGTAGTGATTCTGCTCTGATTTTCAACTTCTTTTTTTGACTCCTCTCATTCTGAGATAACAGTGAAAGTCTTTAATGGTGTAGATAATGATTTCTTAGGCAGAGGGGGAGACGGGTGTTAGTCTAGATGGAAAAATTAATGAGGTTTTAAGGATATTAAAGGAATGTAGATCTGTAATGTCTCTGAGCTAATTGAAAGAAAGATTGGTAACACGGCAAGTCTCTGTGACTGAAACCTTAATAGTCTCCAATTTCACGACCTTATGGAAGCTGATTTGTGAAAGACGGGTACTTGCAACTGGTATTACATAATTGGGAAAGAACTTTGTTGAAAATATGTGGAGACCTTCCTGTATTTTCAGGCAGAGCTGGGTTCTGCTGTTCCCACAGCCTAATAGGTGGCTGTGATTCCACTTGCAGTGGAAAGTTGTTAGAGGTCTGAAACATGCTCACAGCAGCTGCTGTGCTGAAACACTGATGTCACTAGCTACTTAACTAACCCCAACTGTGATGATTGTATTGCTTGTAATGTTTGCTGTCTCAAGGGTTCAAGTTGTCAAGTATTTAAGAAAAAACCCTTTAGATAGTGTAAAAATAGCCAGCATCTCTAACTAGTTATCTAGCAACGCGTTGCCTTGTTGCTTAAGTAGTTTGCTCAGAACATCTACTTAACACCTTCTTAGATTCTAGAAAAGATTTTTCATACTCTCAATAGCCATCCTCATGAAATAATAGGGTAACCTCAAGTACTTTTCTAGTGGCTTGGGTAAGGACTGTGGTTTCTGTTTGCTGCAGTTGTACTGTGTTAAGCTGCCTCTTCAGTTCTGGACCTCAGTTGCTGGGGCAGAGTTCCAGAAGGCAATCACTAAACTGGAATGAGGTTACAGTTCCCAGTGTGTTCTCTGGAACTGAGCTGGGCTTTGAATGCTCTCTATTGATTACACCATTCAAAGCACTGTAGTTTTTGTATTTCTTTTTTTAATTTGAAGATACTGTTTTTATTCTGCCATCAGAAGATTAGGTAAAATAAATTGTGTTATTTTTTGTTGTTCTATAAAAATTTTAAGAACTTTGCTTGCTACATTGTGGGGCATTTTTAAACAGGATTAAAGCCTTGGAGGATCTGCAAACTGTCATTCCAAATATTGCATAGAAGATTATGTTAAATTATAAAAATCAGTGAAGTGCTTCCCCTTTGTAGGTAACATCAGAATGTACTATCTGGAATTTAGACCTACTCTTAATAAAGCCCTGTGGTCTTTATCTTTAATCATAGATGTCTTTTTTTCATGCCTCTGTCAGTCTTAGCACCCCAGCATAGTGTAACTACCTAGTTGTCAAGTTTAGCACTGGAGTCTGTGTTCTCTTGAAGTTAATTGTTGTTTTATGCAAATGTTTTGGCAATTTGCAATGTTAATATGGTGATTACTTCCTGAAGAAAAACAGGTGAAGCCAAAAGCAGATTGCAAGCTCACATTACCTTGCTCCAGAATGAAACTGTATATCTGTTCAGCTAGCAGCCAGGCAGATGTTCTTTGGATTTACAATGACACCTCTCAGCCATCTGGATTAAGCAGTACATTTTTGCAGGGCCTCAAATGTCACTGAAGCAGCTGAAGGCACCGTCTATTGAGAAGCTGCTGGCAGCTGTGGTGGGAGGTAGTGGTTATTCTAACCAGGAACACAAGGTGCTGGTCAAGGGCTTATGTCTGTAACTGTTTTCTTTTCTCTTGGGTCTTTTTTTTTTTTTTTTAAAACTGTTTTGGCCAGAAAAGTTTGCTCAAACTACTTTAAGGGTGTTAATAGATGGTGGCCTTTTAATAGGCTATTTTGGTCTTTATGGAGCTTGAAATGCATAGCTTCAAAGCCTAAGTGGAAATGACACATTCTACTGGAATGTCAAATAGAAATTTTCATAGGTAAGAAGCAAGGAAATTCAAGAATTCAAATTGTATTAAATGGAGAATCGTGTATTCTTTGTGTCTGTGTGGTGCTTTTCATCGAGGAATCCACTTCTTGCTTGCTCTTTGCTGAAAAACCATGTCCTGGACTTGTGTTTTCATTTTAAAATGAACACATTTTTAAGAGATGTGAGGAAACTCTTCTCTGTTTGTATGTTAATACAAGTAATTTTTTTTTCTAACCCTATAGTAAGCTTGAAATAATATTGATTTATCAGGTCTTTTCAACTAGTGGTTGAAATATGTGGGTGAATGTGTGCAGCAGGGGTGAGAGGATGGACAATGTGTTGCTTTTTAAGGCAGGTCATTGTGCTCCTTGGATTCTCCCTTGGCCCTGGTCGTATGATTCTGTGCTCATCCTGTGTTTCTTCTGATGATCCTTGAACTGATTCAGTTCTCAGAGCTAGTACAAAAGTCATCATATTTATGTCTGGCTGGGTTATTTATCTTCAGGCTGATACTCAGTACTGCTTATGGAGAGTCTCCTAGAGCGAGTATCAGAACAATCAGGAGTGTGTGGCAGTGAAGACAGCAGTACAGGGGGAGGACACTACTATGTGGGGGGACAGAAGAACAAGAAGCTGTGATACACCTGCATATGGATGATAATTAGACTGGCCCAGCTACGTTGCTTCCTTCACCTGAAATGTCTTGGTTTTTATGGCAGGCTGCTCCAAAATCCCTCATGTCCTCCTCTGAACTAGAATCAGAACCAATTCTGTTCAGTGATTTTGCTTCTCAGCCAAGTCTCTTCTAAGTAATAAAGTTAATGATGTATTTTCCGTGTCTGCTTTTAGCAGTGGTAACACTCAATACTTATCTTGTGTGCCATGCTGGGGCTGCAGAAAGTGAATGGCAGCACCTGCGGGGAGGAGTGGACAGGCAGGGGACCCCAAACTCGGCCACAAGGGATTCCATCCCATATGTGTCATCCAGTATGAAGCTGAGGGATCGCAAGGCCTTGACAGCTTCAGTATCTGGTGTCCAAGGACTGTTTGTTCTGCCTCTGATCCCAATCTGTACAATCCAGAATCCAGCTCCTGAATCTGGTTCCTGTCTGGCACTGAGACCAGTCTTGGGCTTCCCCTGTGCCTGTCCCAAAACATCCGTGGCACTGGGTTCCATACTGGTTTTGTATATATTTATATGTATGTCATTTTGCTG
>VWZY01010239.1:15327-52872 GCA_013399075.1 Chloroceryle aenea
TGAACTAGAATCAGAACCAATTCTGTTCAGTGATTTTGCTTCTCAGCCAAGTCTCTTCTAAGTAATAAAGTTAATGATGTATTTTCCGTGTCTGCTTTTAGCAGTGGTAACACTCAATACTTATCTTGTGTGCCATGCTGGGGCTGCAGAAAGTGAATGGCAGCACCTGCGGGGAGGAGTGGACAGGCAGGGGACCCCAAACTCGGCCACAAGGGATTCCATCCCATATGTGTCATCCAGTATGAAGCTGAGGGATTGCCAGGCCTTGGCAGTTTCAGTGTCTGGNGCTTCAGTATCTGGTGTCCAAGGACTGTTTGTTCTGCCTCTGATCCCAATCTGTACAATCCAGAATCCAGCTCCTGAATCTGGTTCCTGTCTGGCACTGAGACCAGTCTTGGGCTTCCCCTGTGCCTGTCCCAAAACATCCGTGGCACTGGGTTCCATACTGGTTTTGTATATATTTATATGTATGTCATTTTGCTGTTATTCTTTCATTAAAGCTGTTTTAGTTTTCCTTTCCACTCCTTAAGTCTCCCTTTTCGTCTTTCCCTTCCCCTTTGTGGAAGGAGGGGGGTTAATGGAGATCCTACCCCTTGACAACTCATTCCAACTAAATCTCTGGCTTCTCTAGTTCAAGAGCCTGTAAGTCATGTGAGGGCTTTTTAGACATTAGAAGAAATGAAATGTGAAAATAGATCATGTATTAGAAAACAGATTGCAAAATAATCAAACTTGCTGTAGTGACGTCATTCACAACTGAACTGTGTTTTCCTGTATTGTTATGGGGTGTGTGTGTGGTATGGATTTTTTTGGGTTGTTTGGTTTTGTTTTTTTTTGAAATAGATCCTGGAGTGCACTGGATAGCATCGGGTGAAGCTGGGGTTTTTGGCATTTGTACAAATAAAAGCTGGAGGTTTGGCCCTGGAGGTGGTTGCTCCTGGTACTGTGGTAAAACAAATAATAGAAGTAAAAATAACTGTAGAAAACTCACCAGTTTAGAGAATGAAGGCTCCAAGGGTTGTTAACACTTTATCTCAAGAAACTGCCCAATAGTCAGAGGAACAAATCTCTCAGTAGTATTGTATTATTGAGAAGTGTGTGTGTGTGTAAATATTCATGCTTCACGGAACTTGATGCACTGGAGCTTGAATTCTCTTTGCACCTTCTCTGTTTTAATAGAATTTTCTCTAGGCACAGCACACTAGACATCAGCCTTCTTGCTCTCCATACCAAGCTCTTTATAGTTCAGAGGACTCCTGTGAAGAGGAGCTTCCTTGTTTGATGATGAGTCTTCCATGTTGGAAGAAATGATAGCCTTGGTTTTTATTAAAGTTCCCTGTGCAATAGTTCACAGAGACTAGTACAGTAGAATTTAAAACAGGAAAATTAGCTTCTTAGCTGCAGCAAAACTGGTGGACATCATGATGTTTTTTGGAGTTCTGGAAAAGCTTTTACCCTACCTTTCCATCTTCCACATATGGGAAGGCTGAGGGCACGGGTTGAAGGACTGTCTCTGTGCTCAGACTACATGCCTGATCCGCACAGTTAGGGGATGAAGACCCAGACTGTGCACTTGCTGCTAAATCTGAAGTCAGCCTGACAGTGAGCAACCTGCCTAGTATGAGCTGCTCTGGAGGCATGGTCAAATTGGCACTATTTTAGGCTGGGCTGACCTGAGAAGTGCCCAAGTTAAACCTCCAAATGCTTGAGGATGGTTGCTCTTGGGCACGTGGTCACCTATTTCTGCATGAAGGAAATGTCTCCTATGTGCTGGATGTTGCCTTTGCAGCCTTTTCTTCCTGCTGCAGCCCATTTGCAGAACATGAAGGAGCAGGAGTGGGAACAAGGGACATACCCTAGAAACCTTTGTATTGAAATGTAGCGTGGCTCAGTTGTTACTAATCTGGAAACCAGGGTGAGCTTCTCTGTTGTTCTTACACGTGAGATTTTTTTTTCCCCCACAAAAAAGGATGTTTGGGGATTTCTGTTTAATGAGGCCAGAACTGGGTCAGAACTAACACCTAAAATGAAGGGAGCCTGAAGGCTTAATGGGAGTTTGTACCCAATGATGCAGTGATCTCAGTATGACAGAACTTTATTACAGTTGTCAAGTCATATCAGGTTGTTTAACCCAAACTGGAAATACTAAATGGGGCCTTTTATTTACCTTTTCACTTTTTCTCTTCATAGTTGGTCTTTGGTAATGATTTAACAGCAGCAAATTCTATCGTGTATCTTTGATTCAGATGTTTTTATGAAATAACTTTTTTTATGGGTATATAAAACTTCCAGAAGGTGATGCTACACAATTGTAGGTCTGTTTTCTTACCACCCTCTTGTACTGTAGCATTGCCTACAGTAAATAAATTTTCAGAGTGATACAGCCTCTTTAGGGCCTTTCAAACTAGCAAAACCATTTCAGTTATTGTAACCATGACAGTGATGATACTTTTAGTAACTTAAGCCTTTGTGTTTTGGACACAGTCTCTGTCCATTTATACTGAAGAAAAGTGATCTTTACAATGCAGTTACTCTGTAAAACACACCTTTTTTTTTGCCTGGAAAAATGAAAACATTGTAATATATCCCTGTATCAAGTAACTTATAGCCATTATGTCACCGGGTGGTGTATATGTAAGTCAGTGTAGCTTTAGTTAAGGCTGAGATTCTGGTACACCCAAAGAATTGGTAATGAATGACCTCTTGAAGTCGAAACAGCACTTGGCATTGCCCTCGGGGGGGTTTATCAGTAATGGCATTTGCCCAGAGCCAGAAGAGCCCAGCACAGCTGCCTGGGCTTGGGTGAGACAGCCTGTCTTGGGTTGTGGTGCAAGGTTCTGTCTCTGTACTGTAAACCTTGGAAGCACAACAGGCAGGCAGGTTAAACTGGGGGGAATTGCAGGTGTTTAGTGCTGGCTGCTAATCGCAGTGGAAAACATTATCCATCCACTTCCTTGTACATTCATCTGTCTGCAGTGCTACTCTGCTGCTCAGGGTCTTCTTTCATCTAAAGCTCCAAACTCGGAAAACTACTAAAGCAATTTTGTCTCATGCTGTTTTCTGCCCTCATCTGCCATTAAGAGTGCAGCTCCATGTACTTTTTACTCATAAATGGTGCTCCTAGTGCAAATTCCTGCCCTTTGTTAGTGTTCACTGCCGAGGTAGATTGTTGTCTACCTGGGGTTTTGTAAAACTCTGGACATCATTTCACCACAGCATTCTCCTGGGGAAATTGGCTGCTCATGGCTTGGATGGGCATATGCTTCACTGGATAAAAAATTGTCTGGGCCCAATGAGATGTGGTGAATGGAGTTAAATCCAGCTGGTGGTTGGTCACAAGTGGTGTTCCCTGGGGCTCAGTGCTGGAGCCTGTTCTCTTTATGACCCTGAATAAAAGGGTCTAGAGAACAAGTCTTTGAGTAGTGGCTGAGGGACCTGGGGGATTTTAGCCTGGAGAAAAGGAGGCTCAGGAGAGACTTTATTATGCTCTACAACTATGTGAAAGGAGGTGGTAGTGAGGTAGGGCATCAGTCTGTTCTCCAAAGTAACGAGCAATAGGATTAGAGGGAACAGCATCATGTTGTGCCAGGGGGAGGTTTTGATTAGATATTAGGAAAAAATTCTTCACGGAAAGGGTTGTCAAACCCTGGAACAGGCTGCTCAGGGAAGTGGTTGAGTCACCATTCGTGGAGGGTCTCAGAAGATGTGGGACTGAGGGAACACGGTTTAGTGGTGATCTGGCTGTGCTGGGTTAATGGTTGGACTTGATGATTTTAAAGGTCTCAGAACAGTGCTATGGTTTTATGATTAGCTGTACTGATGGTACTGCTTGTACCTTGTACTTAGTGTAAATTGGATTAGCCATAAGTTACTGTGAGGTGCTTGGAGGAACTTTGCTGCTTCTCCCATGGAATGACCAGATCAGCATCTGGCGTTTGTGCATTTTCATTTCTGTTAAGACCTGTCCATAACATGCCTCTCCTATGGCTACGTTTGTATCTGGCCTTACCCATGCCTTATTATCAGCTCACCTCTGACAGCTCTAACATTGCTGCTTGAGGCTGTGCTTTCTACTCAGCGTAGGGCTTGCATCCCATGGCCAGTGAGTGATGTTTACCTTGATGCCTCTGCTGGTACTTGTGCTGTACTCGTGGAGGTGGAGTTTTCCCCTTGGTGATGTTACATGGTTATGATGCTTTAGTGCTGTGCTGTGAAGTTGCCGTGGCTTTTGCAGTTACTCTTGCAATTTATATTGTGGCTGCCTGTCATGAGAGATTCTTCAGCTATGTCCAAAGAGTCTCTTGCCTGAAGTACTCATCAGTTTAAATCAAAAATCTCCTGAAGTGGCTCAGCCACCTGTCTGGAGCCTTTGCGCTCTCATACTTAAGAGAAGTTTTCATTTTAAATGTGAAAGTATGGGTGGGTGTATGTTTTCATGATCAGCTTGTTACAGAAATCACATTTCACAACATCTACAGTACTTTGTTATTAAGCCAACTTTTCAATTAATTTTGATGCCTTCACAAATGGCAAGATGGGAAGGTTCACATTCTGTATTAAACACTTTACAGCAAGGCCAAGGGGGGCAAATACTTATGTAACTGTTATCCCAGGTTGATAAAAGGAACCCAAATTAAATACTTTGTAAATGATTGTGTGGGTTTGGGGGGTATTTTTCCCCCCTGATGCCTTGGAGGCTTGTCAGGCATTGATACTCTGCTGGGCTCTTACAAAGTAGCAGCAGTTGCTGGGGAATGTGTGAAGCACCAGACTTTCTGCTGCTGCCCAGTCCTGCAGCTGAGCTGGCAGTTTCTGTTTCCATCCAGTCCTTGGGGTGAAGGGAAAAAAAGAAATATTAAAAAAATGCCCTTCCATATTCCAATCTATTACAGCATGCTTGCTGTGGAAGTTAATTTAGTGATAATTACAACATAATTTCAGTGCATTTGCTCACTAATACAGTATGCTTTTCAGAGGATGAAAATGCAAGCAGGAAATTAATAGAGCAAGGCAGCTGCACCTCGAATCTAGCTTTTATATCTTCATAACCTGGTCGGGTGTTGCATTGACATGACTTGGGTTGTAACTGCAGAAATAGTTATAAAATTTTGTTAGGCTTTTGTGGCAACCTTGGTTTGAAGTGTGGGATGGATCATCAGTCAACGTGCGACTGTACGGCTGGAGGTGCCTGTCGTGCAGAGAGGCTGTTAACATCATTGGCATTCTGGATTCAGATTGGCCTTCACACTTGTCTGTGACAGAGTTCCTGTTTCCCAAGCCTAAAGACACGATGGATGGCAGTGGCTGAAAGCTCTTTTGCAGGGCTGTGTGGCAATAGAACACCCAAAATGTAACAGAACTGCTATGGGACAATAATGATTCTGGTGGTTTTTGAGATCTCTTTCGGTGCTGGGATACCAACGCTGCTCTTAGTGAAAAAAGATCATGAAAGTGTCAGCCCTGGAAGCTTAGATTTATATGAGTGTGTGTGTGAACTGCTGCCTAATATGCCTGGTGACTTGCCTGGATTAACTCTGTCTGTGTTGAGGAAAGTGCTCAGTGTGGGTCAGTTCAGAAGCAGCAAAAGTTTAATGTTAGCTGTAGCTCCCATCTTTAATATATTGCATGGGATAAGAAGTTCTTGCAAGCTTATCCTCTTTTACTTGAGGACTTTTGCTTGTGTGAGAAACTTATCTCAAGAGATGTTCTGTGGTTAAGAATTAACAAAGACTGATTGTGCATATCCTTGGCAATAGTGACAAAGTTTAGGTGGACTGAGGCTAATTTCATTCTATTTTTTTTTCTCTCTCAGAAATGGCTGCAGTTATTGGATCCTTAAAACAGAGTAATTATAGCTACAAGCTTAAAAGTGCTTAGAATCCTAAATTTGGTTTCTCTTCTTTGGTTTATTGATATTTTTAGAAAAATGAGGCACAGCTCTTCAGAAATGCTTCATTGTCTCTGGAAATGACACTTAGAGACAGATCTTTTAAGTAATCTTCTGTATAATTTAGTTCTGTATGTGGGTTTCTTTAATTATTCTTAAAGTTACTTATTTAATAGTGATTAATTCAGATTTTAAAGAGCAAAAAGGCAATCAGGTTAAATGTTTTTTGATCCCATGTTGCTTGATCTTTTTCCATTTTTATATGTTTCATGTTTACCAGCTTGAAGGGTTTTTTCTGAAGTACTCAGACCAGTGTGGTTACTGGTGGACAGGCAGGTGCAGACACTCCCTCCATCTTTCCACCCCTGACTACAAATACTACTATCAGCCACCTGAAATGCTCTACTGAACATTCTCCTTAGTGCCTTTCTGTCCATTCCTTCCCCACCTCCCAGTTCTCTTCATAAACATCTCTGCCCAGGGTCATTGTCCATGGGTCTTGTATGTTGAGGTAGTAAAAACTTAGTTTGGTTGGCTGGTTGTACTGCCTCATCTTTCTGCAGCACTGGTCCATCGCCTGGATTTGCTGTGTCCAGAGCAGTGCTAAGCTTGTTTTATGGAAGAAGGTAGGACTTGGGTGCCTATCAAATCTTTAATTTGCTTTTTACAAGCACTAGGTGTCAATAACAAGACTTGTGGAAGGAAGAATAGAGGAAGGCTATTTGAGATGAAAGCATCTGAACAGAATAATGGATTTCTCCTTTTTTTTTTAATTATTTTTAGAATATTTAACTAAGTGTCAAATAGAGTGATCTGATTTTTTGATGCTTGAGTTTGGATTTGAGTCCTTTGCAATGTGACAAGGACAAGAATCAGCTTAGTCAAAGCTGTTGGTTCCTATGGATTGTTTTGAGTTGAGGACTTTATTGCTCAGCTTTATCCACCTTTCTGCCCCAAACTCTGGGAAGCTGCAGGTGGTAGGGGGGTGAGGACCTGTGATGACTTAGGAAACAGGGCTCCAAACCTAACGTGCTAACTGGCTAAAGAGGGAGCTCATGGCTTCAGGCTTCCCTCGAAACTGGAATTTGGAGGAGATCAGTTAGGGTTTCCAGTAAAAGGAGAAAAACACTCTTAGGTTTTCTTTAAAATTTCAGAAGGAAGGAAATAGTTTTTATTCCCACTCAGAGCAGACTTCCAGGAAGGGATATCAGACCACAGTTGGGCATCGTATTCCTTTGGTCTCCTGACAGTACAGACATGATCAGTACAGACATTCGTCTCTGGGTCCTGTCCTGGGGAATCCAGTGTTTTTTGACCAAGAGAACTGAAAATGCCTGTGCAGCAATGTTGTTTTACCAGGCTGTGAGCAAGCTCATAATGTCCTTAAGTGGACATAACAAAACAAAATGGTTCCATTAACTGTCTGTATTCTCTTCTAGATGATGAGCTGGCTAGTTCTCTGCCCTCACCAAATGTGATTCCAGCATCTTAGTATGATAAACATACATCTTCTGTAATGCTTTGAAAAGTCACTGTTAGCTACTTTGACATTTAAATTAGTAGTGATATGATGGCCAAGTCAATGTTGTAAGAAGCAGTTGCACAGGGTTTCTATGCAACTGAGTATCAACATTACACTAATTCTTTAATGTGCTGTTATTTTATTATCCCCTGGGTTGTTGGTTGCCCTTTATCCTATGTCATTTTGATGAGTTTCCTGGGGAATGGCTAATGCTTCACTCAATGGGTAAGGCACAGCAGTTCCAGTGAGATGGTAGATGAAGCAATAAATGCCTGTTGGGGTGGTGAAATGCCAAAGCAGTGATGAGGCTGTTAAAGGAGAGAACTGTTTGTGAAAGTGTTTTTTTTGGGGGGAGGGAAAGTATGTTCTTATGAAAGTCCAACTGAAAGGATTTGGCAGCATGGCAAAGGAGCAACCTTACTGAAGCCACAGAGGGTGAGATGTGCCACACGATGTGCTGGCATCATCTAGGCATCTGTTGGCAGGTGTTGTTGCAGTGTTGGTGAATATGCTTCCTTCTGTTTGCGTGCACTGGAAAGCTCTGTATGGGTTGGAAACAACTTTTTGACATGGCATTGCTGCTTATTTCAATGTCTGTAAGGGAAAATGTGCTGTATGTGGGTTTTTCTTTTCTTGGGAAGGGGGATCCCGTGGCTGGAATTGCACTCAGGCGTTTATAAAGTGTGTAGAAAAGTTTTTGATGTGCTGTTGGAGTCAGTGCTGAAGCTATGGCATTTAGGGATTGTTCTTTCTCCCCTTTTTGAGACCAGCAGTTACAGCTTCAAGTCACAGTATGAAGCCCAGCTGAAGGTTAAACTTGTCTCTGAAAAGCATTTCTAGGCTGTTCTGTTGCAACAAATACTGACATTTCCAGAGCACTGTACAGCTTCATCATCTTGAATCCACTGCTTTCAGCTCCACCTTTCTTTTAATAACAGCCACGAATGTGTTTTAATTTGTTCTGAAAATACTTCAGGGAAAGCTAATTACTGTTATCTGCAAATGAGGATTTGAAATAATTATTTTAGAAACTTGAAACTGTCTGTCCTGACTAAAGAAGGAGGCAAATGCAGAAGGGTGAGATAAAGACCGTTGTGTCCTATGCTTGCTCAGTGACCGGGCAATAAAACCATCGTTGGCTGCCAGTGAGCTTTTAGAATGTTTTATGTGAAGAAATATATTATATGCACCTCTAAGTGCAATACAAACCAACAGCTTGAAAAAGGAAAAAATCTAAACCAAAACCCAATAAACCAAAAGTAGATGCTACAATCTCAAAATTGCTTTGTTTCTTTCTCCCAGGAAAGAAATGTACTTGTGATTAGTCTTGAAAACCATTCTCATTTGTGGGCTGATCAGTTGAACTGTAGAAGCTTTTTAGTCATCTACATTGTCCTTTTGTGTATAGAAAACGTATCTGTGTAGCGTGCTTTCTGCATCTTTGCAAGTGTTTTCCAACAGTTTCACTGGAGACTTGATTTCTGTTTGCTTTGGCGGCTGTCGTGGGAGCACAGCCAAGTAGAAGAATGGCTTTTGTAGAAGTCGATTGAAAGCACAATCAAAGGTAATGGCAGAAAAGAAAATGAAGAAATTGTAATAAAATGCAAAAGAAGTGGACGTACTGGCACATGCAGTATACTGAAGGAATTGATTACAAATGAATTAAAACCATGATTACCCATTTGTTCAGATGAGTTCCTGGACAGGGCTAGCAGGAGCTTGGAGGTGCATTCGAGAAGAATGATGACGTCTTTGCCCTGTTCTTAATAAATTCCCTATTTATTTGCCTTTGTTCACCATTGCAGTTGCATGCTGTGCTATGGGGGCCTTTGTGCAGATGTGACCATTATTGTGTAGTTTGTGTAAGCATTTTTAAAAATTCATTTTCTGAGTTCTTTTGTGATGTAAATGTTGCTGTTTGTCAAAGTAATCTGGTTAGGAAATTAACAGTCTGAATTTCTTAAGGTACTGACATAATATCTACTTCCAAAGAGCAAACATTTCTTTGTCTTCTGAGTCTACGTATTAACTGACCTCTGTCACTCCTTTATGTGGGTTTTTTTTTCCATGTACTTGGCTGGGGAACATTTTCTACTTCTACAAGCTACTTTTAGCGAAGAATGTTCAGTGAAAGCAGACTGAACATGAGCTAGAGTGAAGACTGATGCTCTGTTTTCACTGATAAGTGCAGGACAGACTATTAAGTTGGTTTTATATTTTCATAGCCTTTAAGTAGACCTTCTGAACATCTGCACTGTCACTTAGATTTCAGAATACTGTCCTAAGTTGCCAGGTTTCTAGCTGCAGATGTGGATGACTCTGAGTTGAACTAGTAGATCTACTGGATTTTCTGGAAGATCTCTCTTTTATTTTGCTTACTTTCAGGAAGGTGTTGCGTGAGGTGTTCTGGTTGGTGTTTTGGGTTTGGTGGGTATGTGTTTTGGGTTTGGTGGGTATGTGTTTTGGGTTTGGTGGGTATGTGTTTTGGGTTTGGTGGGTATGTGCTTGGTGTTTGTTTGGCTTTTGCTTGACGTTTGTCTTTGTTAGTCTGTTTTTAAATATCTAGGTTTTCCTTTATAGGAGTTACAATATTTTCCCTTAAACTACTGTTACAGTCAGGGTTATGGTTTTAGGAAATGCAGTAGTTCTTCGTAACTTGAAACAAATTTGTTGTTGTCACTATAAAAGCACTACTAAATAACTTCCCATGGAAACAGTTTCAGTGTCTTGTAATGAAGCCTTTTCTAACACCACAAACTAAGGTGTGTGGTGGAAGTAGAAGCACTAATCCTTTAGCTGTCTTCTCCCAAGGAGTATAAAACCTGAATTACTTGAGTAAGTAGATTGTTAAAACGTGGAGGCTTTGTTCAAAACAATGCTTTAAGACATTGTAATTTAGGGGGTTTTGTTCCTGAGATGTAGTCCTGTGTGTTTAATCAGTGGTTTAAATGGCTTGATTATGATTCCATGAAGGGTGTTTGTTTTAAGGCATGTTAGAACTTGTCGCTTACCGTTAATTTTAACAGTCAGTTTTATGCTTGCTGTTCATAGCCAGCATGTTGTACTACAGACCCCAGCTTCTACACTATAATGAGGCACATAAAATACATCAAAATAGTATTTAGATGTAAATAAAGGAATATTTAGGGTCTCTTGATGCTGTAATCAACAATTTCTGGATAATTGCATTTGAGGAAACTAACTTGGTAATGCCTCACTTTGTTTTTGCTTCTGCGTTGAGTGTAGAGCACGACTCTTTAAGTATTTGAGAGCCTTTTAGACTGCTGGTAGCTTCTGCAGGTGATCTTTATGCTTTTAGCTTCACATAGTGATTGTATAGCTGGAGTTTGCAGTCGTGGGCTGGGGCTCAATTTTGTGATCTTCTTTTAAAATATAGTTTGGTTTTTGTGAAGTGTAGAAAGAAAAGGTTGTATTTGCAGAGAGAAGGTGGATAGGTCTAAGTACAGATAAAAGCTTGCTTTAGCATTAATAAAAAAGGCTTTCTGGTAAATAGGTGAGAAACCCCAGTGCTACTCTTTGATAGGTATCTTTGAAAATTTTATTTGCTCTGCACATGGAGTCACTAAATTTAATTAAAGCATGCTGTGGTGTGCCCTCAAAAAAAAGTAGGTACCCTTCTTGCTCACAGCTACTGAACAATTAGGGAAGAAAGACCAATAGGTAAAAGTACTTTTCCTAAAATTTCTTTCTGTGGGCTCTTTACTCCCATGTTCTTTTTGTGCGTGTTACTCTGAACAGTGCCAGTGGTGGTGAATCTGTAATGATTTGAGAACATACCTAGGATCAGCAGTTAGAGGCTATGGGGTTTACTAGACCAAGTCATACAGCTGAGAAGTGACAAGTTCTTCATCATAAATGCCTTTGTTAAGGCCTGAAATGAAAACATCACTATTCAAAGCTAAATAGAAGGTCAAGACCTGTGCTCATTTTGGCTGTGACTAATTTTCTTCATAATAGCTGGCAGGGGGTTAGGGTTTGTGATGGAAACAGTGCTGATAATACAGGGATGGTTTCGTTCCTGCTGAGCAATGAGCAGCTTTTGCTTTACTTACTAAAGTGTCTTTATTTCAACCCAGGGCTTTCCTTCCTTTTACTGTCCCAGTTCTTTCCCACATCACCTGGGGGAGCAGTGAGCAAGTGTCCATGTGGTTAGCAGCTGGGATTAAACTCTGACAGGAACATTTCTCAGGGTTCAATTAAATACGGATGAATTTTACCATCTAGGAAGAGGAAAGGTAGCTCCTAGGAGGGGAGGTGGGAGAAGAGCAGACAAGGCGAAGTTGGTGTTCTTGGTGGAGGGAGGAAATGAGAAAGCAATTGCCTCCTAAGAGGAAGAGACAGACAGGTTTATTGCTGGTGGAATGAGAGGAGCTGGTTGTGGAGGGATAGTTCACACCGAGCCCATCATTTTTATCTTATGGCCTATTGGATGTGTTTGGTATCTAGCAGAGTTATGAATTTCAGCTGTTATGTCAGCTTAGTTGCCTGTAAAACTGCATCCTCCGTTCCAAAGCTCATATTTGTGAAGTGGGGTGTACGTTTTCCTTGAGGATGGCCTGAAAGATTAGACATAAAGCAACTGTTTGCTGAGAAGTGTCCTTCTACTGGTATTTGGCTGGGTTTGTGCAGAATAAACTGTCTGCAGCAATGTACGTTTTTTAAACATCTGTTCATCTTTAGTTACCATTCTCACAAATGGCCTAAAATACATTTGTTCTAATAAAGCAAAACACTGTTTTGAGCTGAGTTACTGGTTAGTTGTTTTTTCAAATCTATATGCAGAATTTGCTTATTAAGAATTAAGTGGGATGGGTTTAACAGTTGTGAGATGTCACCATTTCCTTTGGTATTTAATTGACTAAAAATTATTCTTGCTGCTTACAGAGTTTGTCTTCTAATTCCCAAGCATCGAACTTCCACAGTATGTCCCATGAATACTTCACTAGGTCCTGTTTAGTGAGAGTCCTGAGATGTAGTCTGGAAGATGAGAAAGTCAGTACCATGTCGAAATAAAATAATGCTGTTAGTCATTAGGGAAGGCAGGTGGTTTTCTTTCTTCAAACTAAAATAGATGAGGTTTAGCAAGTCTCATTTCACAGTAGGTAAGCTTTCTAAATTGAGAGCTTATAATTTAGATGTTTAGGGTTTTTTCTCCAGGTGCTCACACATGTACTGCCTTTTATATCCAGTGACTTACCCGTTGTAAGGTACTATGAGAATAAAAGTTAGAAATACATACGTTGGCTATATTAGCACTTACAGTTTATAATAAAAAATATTCAAACCATTTAATCTTTGCATTTTTAATTGCTTTTTTAGTGTAAGTTTGTAGAAAAAGTTGATAGCTAAAAGTACAAAGCCTTCACCAGAGCTGCTGATAGCTTGAGCCCCTTGTAATGTCATGGCTTCATAAAGTTCTAGATAGCTTGGTTATTATTTTCTTTTAATGATTAAATTTTGACTGTAAGTCAGAGACTGGCAGAAGAAACCGTCTTGGTCTATACCTTGAAATGTGAATTATTCCAACGTGTTCTTAATTAAGGCTCATGTTTCACAAGAGCAGTCAAGTGGCACAGAGATAAGAAAGTTTGGCCTGCTGCTCATGTGACCCTACTGCAGAATAAAGAGGGGGTAATAAGCCAGAAGAAACTGCTTATTTGCAGTTAATTAGGGAAATGAATAATTTAATTAAATGATAGCAATTTCAGGATGATTGCTTTGCAGTGGGAGTTACCAAGTAACTCCAGGTACGGATTCCCCTGCCCCATTCCTTTTTCTTCACTTTGTCTGCAGATTTGGATCACCACTTGTTTAAACCCTTTCTGACAGAGAGGTACCCTGCTTTGGAAATAACTAAGAGTGAAACATCTGCACTGTGACAAGATTTCCAATCTGAGAAACACATGAACTCACTCAGTTGAAGAAAGCTGTGATTTCCAGAACTTGTGGTGTCTGAGATGTACCTGCCATGAACTCATGGGCAGCGTTGTGCTTCCTTGAGTTGAAAAACATCTGCCCCACAGTTGGTGAATCCCTTCAGGCCAGGATGCATTGGCCAGGCACATGGTGTAATTGTGAGGACCTTATGCTGCCCTAATTCAGCTGGAACTGCTAGGGAGTTGAGGAGGTTGTTGTAGATGTGAGCTAAAAGTGTTAGACCCAACACCCTCCTCTCCTGCCTCTCTTCTGTACTCGTGATCTCTCTCAACCGCTCTCCCATGTCTGTCACAGTTGGAGCACTGCCAACAGCAACCATTTCTGATTGATAGGAGGCTTTATTTTTGATTTATTTTTTTTCCAGACCCTCCTGTAACTAAATTAATATATCAATAATTTAATGATTAATTAGGTTTAGTAGCATGGTACTCAGTACAACCCAGAAAACATGTTTGGTTTTCACCTTCTTCATTGCAAGGGCTGCACAGCCCGTGTTCAGACCCTGTGTTAGGGAACCATCATTCCCAGTTGTCTACTCGGTTCCTGGGGTTTTGTCCTCTTCCCTCATACCTGCATACTGAAATATGTTCATATTCATGACAAGGGTCTTCCCTCCATTTTCCCCATTGCAAGCAGGACTTTGTATTTTCTTTTTGTCCTGTTGCAGTGGTTCCTTGGTGCCCTTATTCTAGGCATCCACTGGCACACTGGTTCTTGTCAATACCAGGGCAGGTATCATAGCAATGGGGTGCAATAATTGTCACGGTACTCTGGTTCTTCAACCCTTTGGCAATCAGAGCTGGTAAAAATCTTGCTTGGCAGAGTTTTCCAGAGGAATGACAGATCTATATCCCCTTTCCACTGCAATCAGTTCGGGGCTGGCAGTAGCCAGATGCTTGAAATGCTTCTATTTTTGCATGTTCAAGTCAAGTAGCCTGAACTGTCCTAGTATTAAATACCGTGTTCCTTTTAACTGGGTCTCACCAGCACAATATTGTTTGGGCTGAAGTTGCTACTGAATAGAAATGACCAAATACAGCTTGTTAACCATTGGGGTAGGACTTCTATTTTTGTAAAATAGTTTATTCACAACTGGAAATTGTTATTTAAAAGGAAATCATAATATGGTGGCTGCCAATAACCTTGTTTTATGGATCAATAGAGACTTACCTGTTGTTAGTCAACTATACCAAAACCAGCAAAACACTTTTCTCCTGAACACT
The DNA here is from genome assembly GCA_013399075.1 of Chloroceryle aenea. Classification (NCBI taxonomy): domain Eukaryota; kingdom Metazoa; phylum Chordata; class Aves; order Coraciiformes; family Cerylidae; genus Chloroceryle; species Chloroceryle aenea. The sequence continues at coordinate 29,918 of VWZY01010239.1, forward strand.
GTAGTGTGAAATCTCTTTTTTCTTTTAGCAGAAAATAAAATTGCATTCTTCTGCAATCTTTATGAAGCTGGATTCTACCCTGCAGGGGTACATACACCTCCCTCCATCAGTGAGGCACAATGAACTTGGCAGAGAATTTGGCCCCAGGGAACTGTTGGTGGTCTTTGGATTGTTCTTATGCCTTGGGCTTGAGAAGGGTGTAATTCATATCATCAGTTGGTCCAGCTGAACTTTTTTTTTTCAGGTCTTGTGACTCAAATTAACTTGAGCAGAGGCATTTTGATTGTATCTCTTCACAAGTGTGCTATTGCCACCTCAAGTTTTAAGAAGTTGGAATCATTTTGGCTTAAAAATCATGCACATCTTTAAAAAAACAAACAAACAAACCAACAACATGGAAGGGTCTTTGGAAAGCTTTTGATATTGGGGGTCCAGGAACTGAGAGTTACTCAAAGTTATTCCAGAAGTTGAGACTTGCAATAAAATGGTAAAAATTGGCAAGTTTCTTAGCAGTGGAAAGAAACATCTTTCATTGTCCACCGTTAAATATCCAAAGATAATGCATTGTGCAAACACAGGGTACCTGTAGCAGTAATGTGTTTATATTCTGCCATCTGTACTCTCCTGGTACTGCTGAAACTGGGAGAAGCTGTAATAAAGCTGTCATACCCATCTTTAAAATGCAGTTAACATTTCGTTCTTATTTTAAGCTATTTTTGAAGTAAAAAGGCAATATATTGGAACTGAGTAAGAGATAAATAACTTTTAGTTTTTTTTAAATGACAGTCAAAAGGTCTAGAACAAAAGGGGTGATTTGTTTTGTCTTGTTTTTTTTTAAGAAAGTTTATTATCTGAGGTACGTGTTGAGGCAGCACTGGAGTCTTCACCAAAACATCACTTTGAAAATCATCACTAATTTGTATCTGAACTGTATATAATTAAATTTTTAGGTAGGAAGGGCAATTTGAGATTGTTTCAAGCTGTGTGTAGAATGTAGAAAGGGATTAATTTTTTTTCTTTTTAAATTATGCTTGTGCATAATAAGCAGAGTAAATTCATAGATATTTGTATGGTGGTGTTATTATTGCTAGTAATGCATTTTGGAGCTGAGAAGAAAATTACTATTGGTTATGTATTCCATTTGCTAAAGGAAATAGTCTATTAAAAGTATTTGTTCTGCAGGATTGTTAGGTGAAGTCAGTCAACGTGTTCCCCTGTGAATGCAGATGAACAGTGTTCTGTTGGCAGGTTGAGGCTGGTATCTGGTAGCGTTGCCTGATGGATTAATCACCGTGGGTAGGGCAGTTTGGGGAAAAAATGGTTGGAGTAAATTCAGTGCAGTGACAGTTTGTCAATTTGTGGTTGCAGTGAACTACCAGGTTACAGCCTGTCTGGAATAAAAAATGGAAGCACCTCATCAGATGCCCAGGAAGTGTCTTTTCCCTCATTGCACAGCTTGGCTTGTAGGCTTTGCATTACTTAATAGACACAGAGTGGGATTATTAATGTAGCAGAAGAATATGTAATATTAAAGGAGATTTTGGGTTGTTGGATACTGCTTGCCAACATTTAAAGGTGTGTATTTAGTTCTGCAAATGCTATGCTTGCCTATGTAATGCAGTCCTTTATTAATACCTCAAAATTAGAGCAGCCTGCTTTTCTCTGTTTGGTAATGGGCATATTATAGAAATCCATTGAAATCACTTCCAAGACTATTAGCTTTTCTATTTGTGAATGAAATTACCCTGACAAATCATGTTGCTTTTTTTCATGTTTGCATCTATAAAAAGCTGTGCTTTAATTGTGGAGTGATGAACCTTATCTGTGCTAACACTGAAATAGCAAATGTAGGTGGGAATGCTCTGCAGTGTAGTCGAAAGCATGACCCAAGCCCATGCCATGTTACTGAGCTAGCATCAATCTGCCTGGCTCATTTGCTCGTACTGGTGAAGTTGTAAAAACTCAGGATCACAGGCAAGTTCTAGAGCCTGTGCCATTTTTAATGCCATCAGGACTTTGCTGCGATTGCTGTCAGAGTTGCTGAGGTTAACACCATTACACGTTGTGTACGTGCTGTGGACCTCTGGCTGCACATGAGGCACGCCGTGAGGTAGCTCTTCTCTGGAAAAGCCAGCATTTGGGACTCTGAGGATGTGCAGAAGGCAGGCTTCCAGAGATGTAGGTATGTGGTGGAAGTAGGGAAGGGTCCCTAATGAGGAGTAGGTGCTTCATTTTGCTTTCCATTCTTGCTAGGGAGGTACTTAGCCTGCGTGCCACTGAAGCCTTGTAGGTGCCCAAATACCTTGTCTTTCAGGTTTCCTCATTCATCAGCTTGCTCTAAGGCTCCCAGTGAAGGCATTAGATGGGTCTTCTAATAAGTGATGGACAGTGATGACTGAGCAGTTTGGGGGAGAAAATACATGGATTCAAAATAAGCTTCACCTGTTGCTACCAGTCCCTTCAAACTCCTCTATTGCAAATATTTTCTTTCATAGCAAGAACTGAAACTAATTCTCATAATTCATATTTTGAAATTATTTTCTTCATTTTTAGTCCCTTGGGTCGTCTCTTGTCTTACACGTGACTAATTTTGTCCATTTTAGTTCTGTTTTGTTCCCTTCCTGTAAAATTTATGTCTTCAACGTGACAAAAACACTCCTAGGAATACTTGTGAATGTGGACAGAAAATGATGGGTTTGAAAAGCATAAGTAGATTGGTGCATGTAGCATCCCTTCTCCATAAAGCTTGCCATGTAATTATTTCAAGCTGGCAAAAATAAGGTTTTAAAAAAAAAAAATAAAGGTGAAATTCACACACACCAGACTCACACCCCTAGCTGACTGTGGAGGCTTTTTATAATGTCTTCCTAGAAGAGGTGTTTTACTTTCAGCACTGTTTGGTTTTTCTACAGTGCTATAGCTTTACTTTTCTACTTACTGTTTTAACCCAGTTATTGCTTGGAATGGCACTTCTAATTTTGACTGTCAGTTCTCAGCTTGATACAGCTAATAGTAATTTTTTTATTTTACTTTTTTTTTTCTCCTGTCTACAGCAACAAATCTCCCATTGTAAAAGCCTCTCCTAATGACACACTTCCTCCCCCCCAGCAGTACATGGAGTCAGATCTCCAGGAATGCAGAAGCAGCTCAGATGTGCTACTCTGACAGTTTAAAGGTTTCTCACTCCTTTCATTTTTCTGAAAGCTCCCCCCCACCCCAGCCCTCAGTCTAAAGGAAGATGTCAGGCTGGAGTCTGCAGTAACATAGCTACAAATTCCCATGACAACATAAGTTACAAATTCAGTGTACATAGTTAGAAACAATCAAAAAAAATATCCTGTCATTTCAAATACTCGGCACTTCCCTCACTGCTGCAGAAGGTCTTGCCAGTTTTTATGCTTCCTAGGTGCAAAACAGCTGTATTTTACTCCATCAGAAACCTCCTCGATGCAATACATACTTCACATGGCTCATAAATCTGGAGCTAGGTGCTAGAGTGACGTTGGAAGGAGCTGGGAAGGTGTGAGTATGCAGTTAGCAGATACCTGCTCACATCTTCTGGTGCGACCACCGCTGATTTCAGGCTGAGGCAGGGACACCGCAGGCACGGGGCTGTCTTCACTGCTCAGCTGAAACTCATGACAGTCCAAGTAGACAGGAGTGGATTTAGTAGTATAGTGGTACTTTGGCTTTCCAGCAGCATACTGATGGCAAAGCTTGGCCTTGTTGCCTTTGAAGTGAATTGAAAGGGTTTCTGGTAATTCTAGGTTTTGAGCAGTCTTCAACAGTTCTAGTAGGATATTTAAGATGTATTTATGAATAATTTATTTTCCTCTTCAAATCAGTGCTTTAAAACAATTTCCTGATCTGGGGAGTGGTGATGTGCCTGTAGAATTTGTCTGTATTTTAAGAAAACTGTTCAGGGCCTTGGTGATGTCTGGCATTTGGATGGACCCAGTGAGGTTTTGATAACAATTATTTGAAATTGCCAGTGATGGGAGGAACCAAGCCAATGTATTATTTCATAACACATTACTGCAGATCTGATTTTGTTCCTGTGTGCCATCCATAATGACCATTGTTGCCTTTTATTAAAATCAAGCCTAGAAAAAGAAAATAATAGCTACTCCAAGAAGCTTCATATTAGGCACTTGAACAGCACAATTTTAGATCTCTTCAGATACTGGAAAACAAGCCTGTTTTGGATCAGATATGTATAATTGTTCCATTGATTGTGATTTTGTCATTTTGTTTGTATATACATATATAGCTTTAGTATATTACTATATAGTATATTTGTATATAAATAAATAGGTAGCTTTTTGTGTGGCAGGCAGAGCATAGCTCATCTAAATGATGAAAAGGCTGCAATAATGGTATTTTTGAAAGCTGCTTTTTCAGTTTTGTATCAGGATGTGTGAGATGTTTAGCAGCAACATTTGCTTTCTTTTCTGGCAGCCTTATGCATCTTGAATTTTTAGTTTTTTAAATATTATTTTCCTTCTTGTTTCCCTTTGTTCTCTCTCCGAGGTAGAAGGTAAATGTATATCCTTTGATCACTGTACTTGATTGTGTATCTTGGAAAAGAATTCACATTCATCTGATGAATTCACATTCATCTTGTTTCATTCCAGCTTGCACTGGTGTAGGGAGTGGAGTGTCTCTAAAAGGGCTTTGGTGCTGCACCATTTGCTGTCTTAAAATGCAGAAAGCTTGAAATACTCTGAACAATCCTCTTGTAGACGCTGTTGGATGTCAACTGCTTGTGAGACAAGCCTTAATAAATTCTTGCTGATGATTTGATAGTTATTTTTTGCTAACCACTTGCCAATTTGTTTGCATTATACATACAGCTTTCGTGTACAAACCCAAGCATCAGGCATTTCAGTCTTGGCAACTCTAGGAAGCTACATGGAAGTTGTGAATCTTCCTTCTTGGCATTTCCAAATACCTCACTTGTCTGAAAGCCACACAGCAGGGACTTGCCTCTCTTTATATTCTAACAGCCTTCTGCTTCTGCCAATGCATGTTTTGGGGGAAACAGTAAGTTGAGGGAGTTGTGTTCATGTTTCATCTGTGCACTGTGAATATCAGCAGAGGAACCATTTTCAGTAGGGGTTAAAAGGGGAAAAGCTGTTAGAGTTGATTGACTGTTTTTTTTGGACAGTCTGGATAGGAGTCTTTCATGTACTCACAGCTCAGTGTTTAATTGTCTCAGACCCTTGTTAACTTCTGAAATAAACCCCTTCTTTTGGTCACAGCTTCTCTGAAATTTTGGCAGCCCTTCAAGGAATCAGGCTGCATTATCCACTTTTCAAGTGAGGGTTAACTGGGAGACCAAATCCGTGTTGATGTTTTGCTTCAAAATCTTAAGAATTAAAATAGTTATCAGCATCACTGCAGTGAGAACTCTTCCCAATTAGTCTGCTGTTTGTTTTTTAAGCTATTATTTTCCATTTTCCAAAAAAGACTTTTTGCATTTTACTTTCCCTTGTAGGGCTTCAAAGAATGCCTCACTTGATGCATCTGAGAATTGCCTCTGGGTTACCATGTATTCTTAACTTGCTGGATTCTATAAATAAAGTACTACCCAATGTAACCCTTGTATTTCTCCCAAAACTGACTGCTCTGTTTCACTACTTTCTCCATATTTTTTTTTTTTTTCATCTGTTCAACAATGAATTAGCTGTTTTTCAGCCTACATCCCTTTTAGGCCACATAAGTCTGAATAGTATTTCAAAGAAGCCAATGTACAAGTGGTTTCTAGATAAGTCTGATTACTTCTTTTCAGTCCATTAAACCGTCTCTCTTGACTTCTGGCATATTTCAATATCATGTGCTATTTCCCTGCCCCTCTGTTTTGTTTTAACCTTTTGTCACCTTTGATTTGTGCTTTGATAGCTGGCTTTAAAAAGTGGTAAAAGGTGGGGAAACAGTGAACAAATACAGACTTAATCAAGGAGGATCTTGCTAGGCTTTGTAAAATGTTACCTGTTTGTTACTCATCAGTCTTACACCATTAATCTTTCAACTTTTTGCTCGTGAAAAGCAGTGGTATTAGTAGGTAAGCAAGAAAATGTGAACTTCTTATGTGTGACGTATACATGAAACTGAAGTTCAGGCTTTTGGTGAAATTGTTCAACAACAAACAAAACAAATTCATCTTTAGGATCAGTAGTACCTGAGGAAGGAATGTTAAAATAAGAATTTACATAAATCCCTGCAGAATAAAAGACATGGAGATGTGGTGCTTAGGGATATAGTCTGGTGGTGACCTGGCAGTGGTGAGTTAATGGTTGGACTTGGTGATCTTAAGGGTTTCATCCAACCAAAATGATTCTATGAGTTTATGGTTCTGAATCTCAGGTACAGAATGAGCACTGTGACATTCCTGTTGGGAACCTGCAGTCAGGAAGTGGATGGGTGCATGTTATAAGGGTTATTTTTTACCAGATGTTAGGGATAAAAAATGGATAATAAAGTTTTTAAGGGGAAAAGAAGATTAATTCTGAAGGGGTGATTGATAGCTTCACTCTTATGAAAAATGAGTCGCACTTACTAAACTAGAAGAAGAATTTGCATCCTCTCTGCAGAGCGCCTCACAAGAAATGATAGTGGTAATTTGTTTCATCCTACACTCTGCAATAGGTCCATACTGCTTCACGTCGTTTGAATTGCATAGCCAGCGCCAATAGTCACAGCTTGAAGTGATGATAAAGAAATCTCTTTTAAATAAAAATTGAAGAGAAAAGCCTACTGTAAGATTGCATGTTATTTTGTTCACTTGAATGTATGCTACTCCTTGAATAGACTCCAATATTTGATTCAGCTTTACTAGTAAATATGGAATTTGGAATAAGCTTAGGAATGTGGTGGCACCTAACCTTCGGAATACCTACAAGATGAGAAAAGCCCAACTACACAATTCCTTTTTTCTTAGTTTCCTACATGGTCTTTTCTAACAGTTTATTCCCATAATAGCTCATCAGGCTGAAGTAGGATGGCCCAGATCAGTAGTTAAAGAATGCCTGTATCTCTCTGCCTAGTGACTGTTATGCTTTGTTGTCTTTGTATCTACATGTCACGTTGGCTGTGAACAGCCAGACAGAAGGACTTCCCAGGCAGGTTCCAAAGCTTAACGTTTTGTCATCTTTATGTCTCGCAGAGTTTTGAAGCCTCTGAAGTGGTAATCCTGGAGCGCTGCTGGATTGTGGAGTTCAGGAGTAAAACAGATGTTTCAATAGTTCTCAGTAAGTAAAACATAGCTCAATATGCCTGGTGAGAAGTTTTTATTTCTGTCAACAGATATGACAAGGGAAAAAACCCAAACCACTACCGTTCGAACTTTGCTAAAAACTTGTCAAAAATTATTGTGTTAGATGCATACCTTGAAATACTGCTTGTCCCTGAATTCAAGCCTAAAAATAAAATCCTAAAAGCCATTATTTTTTTTTCTCAATCAAGTGAAACTCATATGTCATATTCTTCCTCTGATAATAAAGTTTGAGGTTCGTTTTTGTTAGATGGTATGAACAATATGGATATTATGTTGGTGAATAGCCAGTTCATCTTACTCTTGAATGATTAATCATTGCCAACCTTCCTATCAAATGAGAGGCTTCCTATTTTTCTCACCTATCAGTTCTACATTAATAAAAGTCTTAAAAACAGTAAAAAAAAAAAGTTTCACAGAAATCTTTACATTAAAATAATGATTCTGATTTTATTTGGAGGCAATGCTGACATAGAGTTTTCTCTGCAGGAACAACTCAAATAGCCATTGTGTTAGAATATTTTTGTGACATGGATACTTTCTGATACTGCTGCAGGGTTTTAAAGTCCTTAGATGGATTTGCTGTTTTCTGTTAGCTGTAAATGGTCGAGCAGTTTTGGTAGGCTGGTGAAATTAGCTGCGGGGCTGGGGGGAGCTTATGCTGCGTTTGTGGGCTTCATAGCCAGCTTTATACTCAGTAGAACTTCCCACCTTCTTTTTTCATAATCGCCAAAACCTCCAGTCCACTTGAAGGAAAATGTTGCACTAATGATGGTAACTTTTACCCTCACCTGCTGATATGATTCCTAGTGCGCAGTGACATCGGAGAAGGCAGTGACTTAAAATTTGCTGGGTTTTACAATTCTCTGGGTAGTGTTCTAGGGAAGATGTGAAATGCTCTGTCTTCAGTGATGGAGGTCAATCTTACGTCTTGTGCCTGATGTTGAGACACTGGGTTGAAAAGGACTTCCTTCTGGGTTTGGAAGCGTTGCTTTGCCTGTCACAGTTGGATGGTTACCCTTTACTCTCAGATCGAGACTTTGGTGATTCTGCCTTTGTTGAATCTGATTCATTGGTCAGAATCACCAGCTTCATGAGGTGGTGGTGTTGTAGTTTGAATATAAATACAATCAGGTCAGTTCCCTTCTGGCACTACTGCAATGCTTGAACAGTATGCTGCTGAACTCAACCGAGAACACCGTTGTTATTGCTGGTAGGAAAGTGGTAATTAAAGCCAGCAAACAGGAGTGACACTCTCAGGTTTTAAATCCAAAAGCTGAAGTAGACAACGGTGAATACTGAGTAAGCACTTCAGGCTGCCCGTGGAGGAAAGGGGACTGTGGATGTGAATCTGTGGATATGTGTGGCAGAAGAAATATGCTTGCAGAGTTATGAGCAGAAATTGGCAACTTGAGAGAGATTTTTTCAAACCAAAGTTTTTAAGGTTGTGCTGTAGTTAGAGGTAAGGATGGCATTCTGACCAGCCTCTGCAGACATAGCAGAAAAGAGGAGACACTACAGAGAGCTCTGGGTATGCAGAGCCAACAATTTGATGATGAATGCCTGAGGCATGACCAAAGGAATACAACAGGAGATAGAGGAAGAGAGAGACAGGTAGAGGAGAAATGGATTTTAAACTTGGCAATTTTCCTGTGCCAGAGAACAAGGACAGCAGCCTGACTGATGATTTGTTGGGTGAGAAAAGAAAAAGAAAGCCAGATTATTATGAGATATTAGTGCAAAACTGAAGACAAGTGAAGGTGATACTGTGTACCAAGTGAGGATAAAGTACACGAAGAAGTTAAATAATAACCCAGGAGAGAACAAAATTCAGCAGACAAAATGGGGGAGAAAAGCAAGTCTCGAGAGGTAAGAAGAAAGATCTTCATTAATGGGGGCTTAGATCATGAAAAACAAGTTTCAGTGTCAGGAGAATACATCTATTGGCCATTGTGAGCTAAAAAAACTCTAATATGCGTATGTGGGGCTTCAAAGGATTCAGGTGGAAACAGAATAGGCAGACATACCTGCTCACAATGTCAGATTCCTTGTGGAACAGATGGAGCAGAGCTGTGCCAGAACATAGCAGAAGCTCCAAGGAAGGAGGCAGAGTTGATCTGAGAGATTTAACTTGTGGTGTGGCTGGGAGGGGACATTTTCTTTTTGCAGGCAGCAGGATGAAGAAAACAGGCTGGGGGTTCAACTTGGAGCCGCTGGGGTGAAGTTTGGAGTGGGCTTTTGGCTGATTGTCTTCATTTTTCCCCGAGTGGTTGGCCGAATCCTAGGAGATGTGAGTAAGAGTGATAAATGGAAACGGGGATAGAAGAGAATGTAATAAAGGGCAGTGGAGTAAGCACTGAGAGGAAAAATAAGGACACTTCTATGCAACATCTAGTGATATTTTGGAGCTGATCATCCCCTCAGGGTGGTGTGAGCATTGAAACATAAGGGGAGTGCAGAAGAGGTCAGGCACTTGTAGAACATAATGCTGTCAGTGTTTCAAGTGTAGGGCTTCTAAAGCAGCCTGGCTGAAAAGTGTTTCTAAGTGGACCATGAAAGGAATCAGAAGAGCAGGATTTGTCAGGTGAACTATCATTCTGTACGCTGTTGGTTTCCTGTGTGCCCTCGTCACATGCGCTGATTGCAATTAGCAGAACAAAGCAGACACCAGTGGGAGATGGTTATGATCAAATGTGGCAGGTCACATGAGTGTGGTTTGCTCCTGCAATCCTGGCAGGTGTGATAAGGAGAGCATTTAAACCCGTTGTCCAAAGAGATCTGAAACCTGCTCACCAAAGTGTTTGAGCGGTGCAGTGTTTCCCTGCCTTGCCTTGGATCCTCGTCGGGAACAGCCACAGTGCTCACAGCTCCTGCAGTGCAGGCAGGCATCGTAGCCTCCCCAAACACAGAAGGATGTAGTCGTAGCTGTTGACAGAGTAGCTGTGTCTCTGCTGCACCTTGGAGCCCCTGTCACAGGTGTTTGCTCTGCTGGGTTCAGGTGCCTGTGTGCTGCAGGAGGGGCTGTGAGGGGCATCTGGGGTGACCTGTGCTGTGCTCGGCAGCTCCAAGCAACTGGCCACAGGGCATGGCTCAGCCCCTGGGCCCTGCTGGTGATGCCTTGGGGAAAGCTTATCTCAGAAAGAGTAAAGCACTGCCCAGCAGAGAGCAGTGAGGGGAACAAGGCGGGGAAGCAGAGGGATGGAAGGGAGGACAGGTCTTCGTTTCTCCCTAGGCAGCACACTTTTAATTTGCAATTTTCTCCCATAAGATGAGTCTCTTTTGCCAATAATGATAATCTGTAAGTGTTCTCCTTGTATTTATCTTGACCCATGAGCTGTTTCCTGTTTTCTCCCCCAGCCCTGTCGAGGAGGCAGAATGAGAGAGTAGCTGGGTGGGTGGCTGGTAGCTGGCCAAGGTCAACACACCATGGTGTGTTTTCTATAAGGAGTTTTGCTTTTAAGTGTTTTGCCATCTTCCAAATGTGTCAGTGTTTGAGCAGAAGATGCAAAAAGAGAGGAAACCAGGATTGACAAGTTGCACTGATGTTGATAGGCTTTGGTCAGTGGTAAATCTCTCTGGAAGAGGGTGATTAGAGTTGTGTGGCTGATGATTTGAACCCGTCCCAAGAGCAATGCCAAGCTGACCACTGTGTTGTACAGAGCGTCGCGTGGGTGAGAGCGAAGAACTCTGCCTCCATTCTTCCACCTGATGTTGTCCAGCACAAAACTGAGAACGAACCCAAGAGACAGGCACAGCGAGATGAAATTAGATGTGAGAGACAGCATTCAAAAACTGTCTTCCCTTGTTCTGTACATCTCCTGTTTTTCAGGATAAGAGATTCCTTTGAAACTGTACTAATTGCATCACCGTGTGTGGTGCCTTAGTGAGAACTAGGGACTTAAGAGCTCTAAAATCCCAGGCAAGGCTGGTGAGGCGTGAGGAGGAAGGGAGGGATCAGAGGAAGGCAACAGAGCTGTTGACGTAAGGTCACAGCTGTCTAAAGCATTGCAGGCAGAAAAAAGGCCTGTGTAGAGGTGCACTCTTTAGAGAGCCAGCTTTCCTTTTTGCCATGTCTAGTAAGTAAGCCTCTCAACTTGAGCTTTTTAGTAATGGCTTGGAAAGCCAGGTCAGTGTGCCTGCTTGTTTCAGAGATGGAGTAAGTGAAGCGTGTGCTAAGGTTACTCTACAGACCTAGGCAGAGAGGCAGGAGAGCTGCATCCTGCCTTTTTCGCTGAGGTCGACTGCTGGTGCAGCCAGGGATGTGATAGGCTTCCTGCAGCAAAAGCAGCCTCCTGCAGTGTCAAGGCCACACTTGGTCACGCTGCAGGTTTGCTGGGCAGTCATCTTGAGATACAGTTGTGGTATTGAAATATTTGTGTGGTTTGCTTTGCTTCCAGCACAGGTGTGGAATTTCTTTAACACAGGGGGGAAGCACTGCGGCATGTGTGCGAGCCTGCAGGTATTAAACCAAAGTATTATACTGCAATAGGCAACCTGAGGTATGGTTTATTAATTTCAAATGCCTCAGGCTCTTTGTGAGCTTTTGTGGGGACTTACAGAAGTTACCATTAAAATCTCTATTTAATTTTATTTCTGCATTGCCAAAAAAAAAAAAAGAAAAAAGAAAACCACAAAAATACGGATGATAAAATTTTTAATTAAATTCTTTATCTTTGATTGAAAAATTCAGCTTCCAAAGGAAGATTAACGTAGCATCATGAGTAACTATGGGATGATTTCATCACTACTAATTAGAACATGAAGTGCCTCGCCGTGTAGAATTCAGTCAGCTTTGTGAATTAAAAGCCTCTGATGTCTGTATTAGAAATATCCTGCGGATATAATTTACGTATCAAAGCTTCCATTCTGCTTTTGTTACAGCATATGGTGGTTGGCTGTGGTGGAGCTTTATGGCAATGGCTCATTGATATTCTCAACCCTTTTCCTCTGCTGAGGTGGCGACTGAGAATGACTTTTCCTAATGCATGTGAAGAGACAACCTTCAACCCTTTTGAGCTCTCTTGCTTTGTGCGTTGGCACAGGAGGAAAAACAGTGATCCTCCAGAAAAGGAGAGGCTGTCATCTTGGACATTGGACATGTGCTTTGTACACATTTTTCTTTAAATCCTGCCAGTAATTTATTTTTTACCCTGTTCAACATCAGTTTATGCTCATAATTCTCATTAATGAAAGTAAAGCAAGCCATAGTGTATCAGTTGTCCTGTCACTTTTACATGGCTAATAAAATAAAACAATAAAGCCTTCTCAAGGAAAAAAAAAATAATAACAAATGAAAAACCTTTTAAAACCAAAGTGTTTTCCCCTTACCCTTGGAAATGTGTTTATTTTATTACTTTACATCGTAAAAGATTTTTCATTAAACTGCAGTCTTCTGAAAGACAAGGGTCAACTGCAGTAACTGCCTACACTTTTTTTTGGTGGTTCATTTAATAATTTCTGACTTCACAGAAACCCAGGTTTCTGTGTAAGAGATTATGATTAAAGTTACAGTCAAGTATACTATAAAAATTGATGGATGTCATAAAGACCTCTTTTACCAATAAATTTTGTTTCCATTTGTAAAACAACTGAAATATCCAAGAGCTTTCAGAGAAAAGAGGCAATTGTTATTGCTACATTGGAAAACTTGGCATCTTTAAGTATTATTACAAAATGATGGGAGCAAAACGAAGTTATCTGATGATGATGGAGCTAACACTGAAATACACTTCTGATTGCAGACAGTTGGGTTAGAGCATAAAAGGTTTTGCATTGCCACTAGAGATGCCTCAGCTTCTCTTTGTGCTATTTCTTTATGTGGCAGCAGTCCTGTTTGAGCAGGAGTGTTGAATGCATTTATTTGAGCTGCAGAAGTCCTAGAGCATCAAACTTCATAAGCTGGCTTCTGTGGGAGAAAGTCTTGTTGAGATCACTCCTCATTAAAAGAGCTGTTCTTAAACAGAACCCTGATCAGAAAAGGTTCTATGAACAGACCTGTTTGCTTTCCACTCTCTCCCTCCTCAGCTCTTGCTTCCAGCTGAGTCTCTGGTGCTGAATTAAGAAAAAGCAGCAACGTGGCCGAGCTGCTGGAAGGGCTGCTGAGTACCTGCTGGTGAGGTGTCTCTGCTTACGATGGGTCAGTAGAGCCACTGGACCACTTTTATCTTCCTGAGTCTGGTAGCTGTGAACATTCATTTATTTTCAACTGGGCAGTTCAAAACTGAACTACCAGTGTACAGAAATGGGAAGGAACATTTTAATGGCTGTTATTGCAGTTGCAGAATAGTGTTTAAGAGGAGTGTGCCTGACTTCCCACATGTTTACATGTGACATATACAAACCCACTGTTGGTACCAATGCTGTTGGGTAACTGTAGATTGCATCAGTACCCCCGTGTCTCATCTGAACTGGTCTGCTTGAAGAAAATAGTAACTATTCTCCAAAGGTCAGGATTTGTTTCCAAAACTTACTTAAGGTAACTCATTCAGCAGGAAGAGCATAATAAAAGATGCTTGTATAGTTGTATTTTCTACAGTTACTCCCTAATTATAAAGCATAAAATTCCAGTTTCCATCCATGAAATACACCTGCTTCAATATGTTTCCATACAACTACAATTCTGCTGGTACGTCTGCCACTCATTTGAGGCCTTCATTACATTTGTGGCTCTGTTAGTTTTATTTTCAGAAAGACTCATTTCATCTAAGTTTTGTCTCCCTGCTGCAATGTGGAATGAAGTGCCTGAGCTTGTTAGGGTTTGCTGTATGCAGCTAATTTAAAATAATAGTCAGTATAATGATCTGAAAGAGAAGAGCAAAGATATGATGGTCTTTATTGTATAAATAGACCTGTCTGCTTCTTTGCAACAGAAACTTTTGCCAATGTCCATTTTGGATGTTTTTCTTCCAGCATGTGAACTTGTACATCAGCATTACATGCATGGGAATAGTATAGAAAATATATCTTACCAACTGTGGGATCGGCAGAAGAAAACTTTCTCAGTTTCTTTTTTGCAGTGATGAATATTTTTCAGGTATTTTCATAGGCTTTTCAGATTTTAACTTAGCTGTCAGAGTACTCCAGAGTTCTAAATATAGCAGACTGTAGTGTTTTGAAGTGATAGTTTAGAATGAATTTCCACATCTCAAAACTGGCACCTGTTAGATCAGAATACAGTGAATTATGCCCACTCCTGCTGCATTTCCCTCTTCACTCCTGGTTCCATGCCCATTAAGGGTGATTCAGTATGCCTTTTGTGCTTGGCAGTCTGATTTCCACAGCTAAGAGGTAAATAAAAATAGCATGATTTCAATTGCAAAACATTTATTTCCTCCAGAAGCAGATGCGTTTTATCTAGCTAGTGGTAGGATATTTCCAAACAAGATCACCGGTCCTATTTACATTTAAAAATAAAGAGCTAAAAGAAGAGAACACCTTGGTATATTTGTATTTTAGTTGTTCAGTGTTGGCTTGTCTGACAATTTTCCTGGAGCTAAAGTATCATGGTTATTCAAACTGCTTTTATTAAAATTGTGTGTGCTTTTACAGGCTGAGTGTTATAAGCAGATGTTTTGCATACTGGTAATATATATATTTTTAAAAATAATATTAGAGTGCTGGTTAATTTTGACCTTGATGCCTGTAGAGTACGTGCCTCTTTGTTTTGGTGTCTGTTCTGTTGGATTGTTTTGGGTTGGTTTTTTTTTCCCCTATCTTTTTCCACTGGTAGCTGCAAACTATTATGAAATAAAAACAAACTTCTAAATGATTGAGATGGGTGACAGAAGGGAGGGGACCACTGTGCTCTTGTAGTTCTTACCAGGGCAGCAGCAAAATTATCAGCTCTTCTAATTACCAGTCTTCTTTGAAAGTTACTGCCCTTCTGGCTCAGATGGATTAGCAAATCACATAGGAACTTTCAGATGAAATGTCTGTGTGTCTTTGGTAGTCTTTGGCAAACAGGAAAGTTCAGCTTGCTCAGGTTTGGTCACTCAAGTGTGTATTTTGTGTGTAAACAAGGATCTGATGAACGCCTGGAGCTCCCTTGGATTTTGAGGTTTTTTGCCTCCAGAAGTGAATACCTGTTTTCTGACTGCATCAGGGCTAGAGGCAAGAATTTGAATCCTTATTAGCACTGGTTACATTGCCTGTGAAGCCAGAAGGATGTTCCCTACCTTTCTGCTCTGTCTAGTCTTTCCTCGTGCATCCTACAGTCCAACTGGTATGTGGAATCTTATCCAGCATTCTTAGCAGCAGCAGCTGCAGCCACACATTTAGATTTCCTTATATCCTTCCCTAGGCAAAAAAAAATAAAATTGTCCTACCTCTACAGGGATTTGTGCCAGCACAATTTTAAGAGACTTCTAGACTTGAATTTTGCATCTTGTTCCCCCCCAACAATAAAATCAGAGTTAATAGTAAGTGGCAGATGCTCAGTTTATGAAGTGCAAACAGGTTTAGAATAACATGTGGGTAAGTGCCCAAGGTTAGACACTGAAGTTAGTAAAAGAGAATTTAAGTTCCCATTGTATCTAAAATACATTTCTTTGTTGTTTGTATTTTTGAGCTAAGTATGAAAACATTTACATGTTCTGTTTCACCTGGCAAAATGATCTATGGCTTATTTAGATCAAAATGATTTTGATGTCCAACCAAGTCCTTATTAATACAATAGCTCATGCATTTTATAGAGTTTTGTTTCTAAATCAGTTGGTAACTTCTTTTAAAGCAGCATTGATTTTTCTTTCTTTCCTAGCATATTCTTCTCAGTACATGTCACACTAAATGTCACACTGAATTTGTGACTCTGAAGCCATCTATACTGCAGAATTTTAAGTGCCTAAGAGGTATTTTTTTTTCTCCCTATGCTCATTTTAAACAAATGAGTGACCCTTCCCACTTACCTGGATTTCTCAGGAGCTTCTCTTACTCCTTTTTTATTTATTTATTTTCCTTAGAAAATCTGATAAATAAACAATTAGACTTCAGACAGAACAGCAAATGACCTGTGGATAAGTAATGAGGTCAGAAGCTCCTACATACAACCTGTTGAGTCTTTAGAGAGGAGCTGTGTCATGCTAAATTACCTGCTTGTGTTGGTGAGAAGGATTCTGACAAAGATGAATGAGAGGCTGAGCATAAAGGAGATCTCTGATAGAAGAAATGGACACATTCATTCTAGTGAATGTCACTGTCTGTCAGTGGCTGCAGAACCTGTGATAAACCAAGAATTTCCCATTTTAGTTTGTTTCTGCCACCTAGTTCAGCAATATGTCAGTTGCTTTTGGAACCACTCTGCGGATAGACTTAGGATGGCACTGAGTATGGGGGGACTGGGGTTTGAGTAAAGAGGTAGAAGGGGCGCTTGGGTCTGTGACCATGAACAGAAATGTGTGTGTGGTGGTTTTAATTGTGTGTGACGTCAGTAATGTCATGATCTTTTGAATCAGAGTTCCTAAAAACTGTGTCTATATTTTCTGAGTGCAGAGTTTCAGAGTGGAGAACCAGATCTTTACCTCGAGGCTGCGTCTAAGCCAGAGTGTGAATCTTGGGCTGTGGCACTGGGAGAGGCAAACTCAGAAGGTTTGCAGAATAAAATTCAGCAGCTTCGGAGGTTGATCATGGAAATCAAAGAGGAGAGAGCATCAGATGAAGCAAGGCAGTTTCTCCCATCATCCCAAGTAGACAGCCTAGGAGAGCCACAGTTTACAAGTAAGTGCACATACTCAGTTTATTGAGGAGTACAATAAAAATGGCCTCCTCTCTGTAGCAGTAGAGATAGTGTCACAAGCACTAATGTAATGCTTTTAACTCATTGCCTGAGAAAGTGCAACTGTGGAGGAACTCAATTGCTGATTATTACCTTTAAATATCATTATCTCATACACTTTGATTTATGCAGATAACCTTTGGAGAACAAATATGTGATTATTGTGTTTCTGACTTTTTCCTCTCTAATTTATTTTTGTCATAAGACTTCGAAATTGTTTAGTTAGAAATATCATTTTCCTCTTTTGTGTCCTATATGAACATATGGGCTACTGTTTAAAATAAACTCTGATAACTTTGATAAATGTATAAAGCTTTAGTGGTACTTAAATTAGCATCACAGATTTATTCTCTGTGATATAAAAGCACTCTGGGGATTTGAAAGGACATAGCTATATGCTGAGCCATGGTTGGTGCAGTGGAGTCTGGGCACTGTGTTTCAGTTTCCCAGTTACTTCATCGTAGTATCCAGCATATTCATAAAGTTGTTCCAGACCAATCTGCTGACTCTGCCAGTGTGGTTTTACAACTCAGCAATGTGCTATAAGTTCATTTAAAAAACAGAAAACCCACAAAAAGAACCCAAAACTTATTTACTATTTCTTACTGACCGAGGCCTTTCTAAGCTCTGCAGCTGTAATTTTGCTTGCAGACTGACTAATTAGCTGTAGTACTGAGAACTGTGTGAAACTAGACCTGTTTAGTAACATCAAGTTTTCATGGAGCAAGAGCAGCTGTAAGTTTTGGTTGGGTTATTTTTTTGGTTTTGTTAGGTTATTTTTGATGGGGTTTTTTTGAGTGGTTTGTGGGTTTGGTTTGGTTTATCCTGGTTGGTTTTTCATGGTTTTATTTAATTTTGGTTGGTTGGTTTTGTTGTGTGTTTTTTTTTTTTTAAATTGTGAACAAACTTCTCGTGTTCCCATCCATATACCAAACTATCTGACCAGTTTCTTCAATACTGGCAAATACTTAGTAATGCTCACTGGACAAAACACATAAATGTCAACAAGAGAGCATTTCATTTCTCCAAGATTCATTGATACTGTAGCTGTGACACAATGTAGCTGTGAACTTCCTTCAGCAGCAGCAGCAGAACTATCCTTCCTGCATTTCTCTTGTCACAACTCTGTGGTTTATCCTGGTGCAAATGAAAATACTGACCTTTGCAGTAGAACAAGCACTACAACATAATTGCACAATGGAGGGAATTAAGATGCTCTCACTGCCTTTGGTTTAAGAGAAAAGGAATTCATGTGCTATTTTACAACAAAAAGAAGTTGGTTTTGTTGCTTTACAATTTATATGTAAGTCAAAACCACGGTGCTATGCTTTACTATATTAAAATAATTTACATACTTCCCCAGAACACGGCTGCTGTTTCCATTTCTAATGTGATGGCATACCTACCTAAAGTGAGCCATTCAATTTGCTGTTTTTCCAACAGAGAGTTATGGTAGTTTGTAGTAATTGGAAAAAATAAAATAATCTTGCAAGTACTCCTCCATGAAAGGCTGGCTGGTTTTTTTCTTGGGTTTCTTTCCCAGCAACATTTTCTATTAAAAAGAAAGAAGTCTTCGTCAAAAGTGGGTTGGCGTTGTTGGGGTTGTTTGGGGGGTGCTGTTGGTGTGTTTTGTTTTTCAGGTATTTCATGCAAAGGTCTTTCACTGTACGTATGGAACATAAAGCGTTACTCTGGTGGCAGTGGCAGCAGTTAGCAGTGTCAGGCATCTGAAAGTTTTACTGTGTATTGAAAAGCCAGATAGTGAAATCAAATTGTTCTAATTATTTTTTTCTATTTTTTCTTAACCTTATAAGGTATTCAGAGAATTGCAGATGAGCCAAAGCTGGAATTCAGTCTTGGTAAGATACAATTTCGACTACTTAGAATTGCAATGTCTTGTGTGTGTGAAGAGTTTACATAGGTATACATGTACAGTATTATATAATGTAACATCTACTTGTTACATCCTACATTTAGGTAGGGGAGGTGCCTTTTCTTGTCTTTGAAATGCTTACTGTAGATTATTAATTGGCTGAAATGTCTAAAAAACTACTGAATTTTCTAATGCTGTGCTGCTCTACCAAGCTGAAGATCTGCCTGCTAGGTTTGTGAGTGTTGATTTGGGACAAGACATTTAAGATAGAGGTTTTTAAAAAGATATTTTATTCAACTAAATGTACTGTGTCTTTAGAACAAACTTTTATGTAAAGCATTGATTACTGTTTTGTAGAGATGAGTCAATATAAATATTTAGAGCATTTTTTTTTTATACTTAGCATAAGTAATTGGTATATGTGAGCTGTGTGTTAGTATAGAATACAAGAGAACTTTGTTTCAGGAGGTAGTCTGTCAGCTCAAGCCTCTGTTGCTGTTCAGAGGTATACTGCATGATTAAAATTGCTCACCAAGTCAAGCAAGCTAATTGAATGATCGTGTTTTGTAATACAAGATAAAGGCTGCACAATATTTGCAGCCAAAATTGTGCCATTTAGAAAGGAAAATTGTTGACTTTGTCATTGCTCTTTTAGTGCAAAATGTTGGAGTTTTTGAAACAGTAAGTGAAATAATTACTTGGAATAATTACTTGTTGTCAAAGTACTAAATATAATAATTCTGTATCAGAAATCAGAGTAAGATCTAGGTTTAGTTGATTAACAGTTGGACTTGATGATCTTAAGGGTCTTTTCCAATCTAAATCATTCTGTGATTTATTCCCAGCTCCTGTATGTGGTAAAAGAACAAGTTGCAGATGATGTATTTTGTGAACTATCCAACACTCTATGCTGCATACATTCGGAAATGACTAACATTGTTCTATTTGTTATGATTTTTGCATTCATATAACCTGCTAATAGGCTTATCTTGTATAGTTGTACACTGAGAAACTTTTGCTCAATGCTATTCAGTATTTGTTCTATTTACTCTGATTGAAGCACTTTAAAACATCTATTGAAAAAAATTGTTTGTATGTGAGAGAGGGAAACAGGCATTTGTAAGCAGGGTGTTCTATAAAGTCAATCAAACTCCACTATTTGGGGAATTTAAATTATCTGCCCTTCGGGGCAGGTGCAGGTCTGGCTGATAGATCATTTTTAGATAGATTTAACAATATCTGAGTAGCTTTACCTGTATGCCTTTTAAAAACTAGACAGTTACAGCATTATAAAAACTCTGTCAAGTAGTGGGTTGTTTTTTCTGTGGTGTGGTTTGTGGTTTGTTTTTTTCCTGTACAGCCTATTTCTGCTGAAATTGTTAAATGTTGGCATGGAACAGAAGTCTAGTTCTCTGTTGGGGAATTGCCACTCTATAATAATTAGGGGTGATTTTAACTTTTCTAGGCCTTTCTATTTGCATTTTATAGGTGATGTGACACTAGTATTCGGGCACAGCTAGTAATTGCTATGCTCCAGCAATAACAAACATCCAGACTGACCCTGGTGTGGCAGAGGGAGGAAGGCGCTGCAGGCAGTGACTGCAAATGAGATGAGCCATACTTCAGGAGAAGCTGCTTCCAGTGATAAATGTGCCCTAGCAGGCACAAGTGTAAAAACAATGTAAAGCCATTTGCAGACTTGTTTGGTCTCGTGCTGGATGAAGCTCTGTTCAGTCATGGTGTCAGTAGTTGTGCTACACATCTGGTTGTTTCTAGGAGGAATTTATGTTCTGTGGTTTGTTCTGCAGCATTATTGATTGAGTCATTGCAGCTCTGTGAGTGATCTTATACACTGACTTCTGCTGTTCCTCAGGTAACAGATAAGATTAGCTGAGTAAAAGTGTCTGTTTTGATTGGTATTCTTGGCCACTGTTTTAAGTCAGGGATACTTGGCAGCATAGGCAACTATGTAAAGCAGATTCTTAAGTGTCTCTATCCTAAGCCAAACCAAAATATTTAAGCATAACACATTTGCATTAGGGGAATCCACCTTCAGTAGCAGAGTGGTCCATGGAAGACTTTGATTTTATCATAACTGAAAGCTTGTCACTCTCTCAATGACCAGTAGAATTCATTTTGACACATTTCAGTGGTTTTGACTTCGTCTGATTGGAGTTGTGAAGAGAGCAGAGGTTATTGCAGTTGTGGGTCTAGTATAATAATTTCGATAAGTGTACAGAAAGGAATGTCTCTGCACATGCTGTAGACATGTTCAGGTACTAATTTCAGTGAGAGCACCGGTCCAGCGTCTCCGAAAGTTTTCAGTTCTTCTGAAGTGTGTTAGGGCAGTGAAGTCTGAGGAACTGTCCTGGTGTTGTGTAACCAGTTGGTGAATAACTGATACTTAGTCCTGTTAACCAAATGAAAAGAAAAACAAAACCAAAACCAAAATAAATGCAAGATACAAGAAAAAACAAACAAAAACCCGCACCACGTTATATCACAAAGAATAGAAAATAAATTTTTGTGTCTGAGTCCTAGAGAATTAGGCAATTAGTCCAGATTTTCAAATCTGTATCTGTAAACATTGCTATGATTTCAAAGATTTTTTCCTTCACTCCTGTTGGGGTGGGGATTGCTTTCATTTGCATTGCAGCTAGAAAAGCAGCATGCTGTCACAAACCTGAAATATTAAGCTGTACTAATTCTATTGCTGAATACGCTAGGACTCAAAAATCCCCAGTAATGAAACTTTGGGAGATGTTCAGTTCGGCCAACTTCTTTCACACTGAGAGACCTTGAAAAATTCTATCACATGCTATACTATGCAGAGAAGAGATATTTCACTGTAGAAGATCTGAATATCCATATATGGAACTGCACACATATCTGTTCTATGTATGTAGTTCATATATATGAAAATTTGTTTTGCTGCTGACAACCCATCCCACTTAGTAAAGCATTACTCATTTTTGTTAACTGTGTGAATTATCTACTTCGTTTCTGTGTCAGTGAGCAGGAATTCTCTACAGAAGTAGTCCCAGAAACATTTTCAATTTGTCAGCATCCATTGCTACTTGATGATACTCATTAGCCAGCTATGACTTGTGAAATTAAATTTCTATGTAGGTTATGTCATGTAGCAATTAGCCCCCACAGTGGGCTCATTAAATGTCGGGATGTTTATTTGCTCTGAAGTGGGTCAGAGCACACGATCAACCAGCCTGAGGGAGTAAATTGTTACCGACTGACCATTTCAATGGGATGGGGCAGACGGATCCACTGACGAACTGATGCGAGGAGTAAGTAGCATGATAATGTTTGGGGGTTCAGTAGTAGTAAACCCACATGCTAACTGGGTTGCAGGTAGTTTTCTTGTTCTGTTCTATGAAATTTAATTAATTTCTGTTTCTGGAAGCTTTTGCTTTTAAGAACAAAAAAGGAGAAAGTGGAAGACAGCCTTGTAAATACAAATGTGTATACTTTAGGGCTGCAACTAAGGGAAACTTTTAAATCTAATAGAATAAAGACTCTTACAGGGACTCTCATGTTTTATGATGGGTACATTTGTCTAGAGGTAAGTTTTGAATAGCTGTGGCTAATCTATTTAGAGAGGAGGTTGTACATACCTGAATTTGAAAAGCTAAGTCAAAAGGGTGTTTTGGAATTTAACCATCCTGAGAGAGAGGGTTTTATCGTCTTAATTCTCAAGTGATGCAGCAGATGATAGGATTAAATTCTGCCAGAAAGGTACAAATTCTGAAATCTTGTCAAAAGTGAGAAAACTGCTGCATTTACAAGGCCAGGGAAAAATGAGAGTAGGACTAGAAAGGAAGGACCGTTCTTTTTCAAATCTTAAATTGTAGGCTTCTTACTAAAATCAATTGCTTCATATTGAACTACTTCACATCAACTACTCTGACGAAGCCGAAAACTCTTCGGAGTCCCCAGCGTGCCTCCCGTGGGTCTCCTGGACCCCGGTGTGGCCGGCGGACACGCGCGTGTCGCCTCCTGGAGGTGACGTGGCAGCGGCGGCGTTG